>LBNU01004974.1:158739-203809 GCA_014162995.1 Artemisia annua
TATTTAATTTGATAGATATGTTTTTATTTGGTTGTACAATGTAAATAAATCATTGTACTTTTAAGTAATGGATAATATTTTGAAACCCGGTTCGACCCGGGTGGTTCAACCTGTTGAACCGTTCCGGTCGAAAAATGAGTCAATTTAAACCGGGTCAACTTGCTAGGTAGGGTCGGAAATGGGTCAAATTAAACTGGGTCAACCCGCCGGCTTTGAAGCGTCCCAGGTCAACCCGGTTTGTGTTTTAATTGGTTGTAAAATATGAATAAATCATTGTACTTTTAAGTAATGGATAATGTTTTGAAACCCGGTTCGACCCGGGTGGTTCAACCGGTTGAACCGTTCCGGTCGAAAAATGGGTCGATTTAAACCGGGTCAACTTGCTAGGTTGGATCAGGAAATGGGTCAAATTAAACCGAGTTAACCCGCCGGGTTTGAAGCATCCCGGGTCAACCCGGTTTGTATTTAATTTGGTTGTACAATGTGAATAAATCATTGTACTTTTAAGTAATGGGGTGTTTTAATAAGAGTATTAATTACATTTCACTTTTCTCTCTCATTTGACTATTGTTGAAAACTCAACATTTCACTTTTACCATTTTTCCATTATAGATAGTATAGATTAGTTTCCAGGCACATCGACTCCGCACCCGTAAAACGATCAAGTCAAACTTTCCAAATTTACCGTGGTACGATCACCTTAAGTCAAATATTTTGAAAGATTAAGGGATAATATCAGATTCTTTATAAGTTGCTATTTATTCTGTCTTTTTTTTTTCGGATAGCTTTTGGCTGCTCAATTTGTTAAAACTTGGCTTGGTTGGTCTAACTAGTATAAATTTCAGTTGTGTTTGGATTTAGTGTGGTGAGTCGAATTTTTGACTTGTGTTAAGCTACGCCGCCCCGGATTTGTACTTATCAGTTTCAGCATACTTCTTTTGACCTATTTTACCTTTTATGCTACTTTTATTTTAGCGATTTGACCCATAGAGATACAAAATAACCACTAAGTAAGAAATTGAGTCGAACTTGAGACCTCTAACATGCATAGATTGGAAGATTTACTCACAGATGTATCTACAGCCAGCTGATTATCTTCGCACGCGCTGATTGAAATGGCATGTCCGCCACTTGTACCTTTGTAAACACCAGAAGGAGGTCTGTTATCCAACCAACGTTTCCTGACAATGAACCAGAAATACACTATCAAGTTCTAATAAAAAAACAACCTGATAAACAATATAAAGTTAACAAAATATGCTTAATGATGCATACTCTTTTGAACTACAGACATGTGGCAGATCGAGAATGGTTCCACTATGACAAGCATCAATGATGGCATGAAGTTTGACACCGGTCTCGAGAGGTCTAACTATTGTGTCATTAATTTCATTATCAACGATCATTCCTGCTGTTCTAAAATCTAGAGGGCATATTGATTCATCAAACCCATCAATCTCCTCATCAAAAAAATCAGGTTGTCTTAAGCCATGACCTGAAAAATAGAACACCAGCGAGTCCCCGGGCCTGTTGTCCTTCACAAGCCACCTCAAAGCTTCCTGAATATTTCTTTTTGTTGGATGAGGGTGTGAGTCCATTTCTGCAAGTTTTCTTTACATTGTTAATCGTACTGTTCCAACCGCAAGGCAAAAACACACAGATAAATCCTTTAACTGTATTTAAAACAATGGAAGGCTTGGGTAACGGGTCAAAACAGAGAATTTTTCGTACAAGTTGAAATGGGTCACGTTGGTCACCTAAGTATGGAACTTACATACGGGCCACCCAAAATGTATTCTGTTTCGTTTAAACCAAATCCAACAAAAAACAGGCTGTATGACAATTGACAAAGATAACCTTACAGATCTAAATTATGGAACTGTCAAAAGAATTAATTCTCTTTTGTCATTTAACATGTCTTTTTGTTAGATTGGGTATAAACTAAACTATTTACATACGACCGTATGGACTAAAAATTCCCTTTTGTGTGACTTTTCACCTATTAGACCTATTTATTCTTTAGCTTTCATTTCTAATTTAACCTCCTAACAAGTCAGATATACTATAAATCTCTAGATTAACTCATTCTCGGCTAAATATGCCAGCAGTAGTATTAGTAAAAGGATCGATACCTGCAAGTATACGGATAGAGCTTCTTGGAAAGTGAAACCGTGAAATTAGTAATTCTTGCATACTATTCACATCATAATTAGTTCCGTTAAGTTTATACTTTTGCTCATTATAAGTTACAGCACAAAGAAGTGCACGCTTCCCATTTGTCGTATCCCACATCTTTATTGACTCAAGATCAGCTGCCTTGTCGTAACTACTCAAAGAATTAGGATTCGGATTTTCTCGCCAACCCAGCATCCTTTTAAAGTAAATACGCAAGCCCTTTGTATGACTGCTGAACTTACCATGCTCTCGACTTGCTTGTGTGTTTGTTTCTTCATCATTTGAGACAAACTTCAGACAATCAGAGCAGCAAATATGCGGTGTTGACATAATGATGTACAGGGGCTAATTTAAATTTACTAATGAAAATAATAGTGTAAACAACGCATTTTTATAACTCAGTAAAGTTTATAAGATTGCAGTATGAAAGGGAACTTGGTTCCACAAGATATGCCGATATTCTTCTTTTAATTAATGGAGGATCAGATTCTGGTCAGCATATTTAACATGTTTAAACCAACGATCAGAAAGGAAATAGGCCCAATCAAGGGGCCAGGTACCGTGCATGATGTGATTATAAGAATGTTTGTTTGCACTTTTAAAGATTCTTGTTTATGTCCGTTAGTCTTTCACGCGTCCACAACTGTTACACCAAGGTATATACGATTCACATTAGAAAATACAAATATCTTGAAAAGTGGTTTTTTGGTAACTCTTCAAACCGCTATTTTTTATTCTTTGAGCAATACTACTGTAGAATATCAGGTTAACCAATTAAGTAATATAAATTGCGGCATGTCCTCTTCATGTCAAAGCAAGACAACGGTTCCAGTTGAATTACAAAGCATCACGGTTGTTTAAAGCAAGACTATGTGAACTATTCTGCCTTTTGATCAGTATAGAAAAAGTTCACTAGCTTCTGGAACACAGCTGAGATATGCCTCAACACCCATTCGGTTTCTATACAAGGCACAAATATATGAAATTTATTAGAGATCGAGTATATGGCCAAGATGGTTTGCTACGAAATGGGCCATACTCTATGGGTCAACAACTGGGTGCATGTGAAGTTAGATTGACCAACACAAATACTTTTCTAGTCCATTTTTAATTTTTTTCTTTTTGATAGATAATGTGTCATTCATGATTACAAATAAATTGTTACTATAATTTAACCCTTTGAAAAAAACCATTTAGACTTGTTGTGACTTTTAGCATACCGGACCCATTGCAATTTTAGCTAAAGTTATTAGCGTAAGTTACGTAAATGGTCCCTGTGGTTTATTGAAAATTTCATCCACCGTCCTTCAAATTTTACAGTTGCATGGACAGTCTCTATCTTTGCAAACAAATAACACTCGTGGTCCATTTTTAACTGGTGTTAAGTGGATTTTGTTATCATTTACATGTTAGCCCTTTTGGCTAATGACCATTTGCATCATCTATCCTTTATAATAACGGCAATTTATAAATTAAAGTTTTTTTGTCCGTTTTATACGTTTATTTTTTTTATTTTTTTTTTTCATTTTTATACTTTTTTGTTTTTATACATATAAAAACTGATGGAAATGTATAAAAATAGACGAAAATAGATTAAAATGTATAAAAATGGACGAAAACATATAAAAACCGAAGAAAACGGATAAAAACGTAAGAAAACATATAAAACGGACGAACACGTATAAAAATTGACGAAAACGTATAAAAACGGGTAAAAACATAAGAAATGCATATAAAAACGGACGAAAATGAATAAAAATGGAACAAAAGCGTATGACAGTGTAAGAAAACGTATGAAAATGGAGCAAACGTATTAAAACGGACGAAAACGTATAAAAATGGACGAAAATGTATAAAAACATATGAAAACGGATACAATTGGATGTAAGCGTATAACAACGGAAGAAAATGTATAAAAACGGACGAAAACTTAGAAAACGGACAAAAACTTTAAATTATAAACGGCCATTATTATAAACGATAGACGATTCAAACGGTCATTAGCCAAAAGGGCTAACGTGTAAATGATAACAGAATCCACTTAGCATCAGCTAAAAAAAGGACCACGAGTGTTATTTTTTGGCAAAGGACTTTTCATGCAACTTTAAACTTTGAGGGACGGTAGATGAAATTTTAAACAAACCACAAGGATCATTTATGTAATTTACTCAAGTTATTATTTGACCCGATTGAGTTTAAATACAATCTAAATCGACCCATTAATAAGTTTAAATGGATATATATGAGTTCAAATTGGCATGCACACTCCATCGCTACTATTATGATGGCATGGAGCGAGCATAAGTTTTAAAAATTGCATAATGTTAGAGTTGGTATGACAGTTTGTTTTGTACAATTGCATAATGTTAGACTTAAGAATCCTTACAAGTTGGAACTTGCCATATGCTATATATTTTACTGATGTACTCACCTGGTATAAAGACACACTCACATGCGTTCTGTCTACTTGTAAATATTTGTTTTATTTCACTACTAAGATACAACTCCGATCACTCCATGAAAGTGTCTACTCCAAGCTTACAGAGAGCACCCTCTGTTTAAGAGGTTAATGGATGATGCAAGTTGTATGGTTTTTTAAAACTTTGATAACAGTTGCATATAAGTTTTTTTAATAAGTAGCTATAAATTAATTGTTTGTGAAAGGCCCAAAAGCGGTCTTCTAAATTTTGTTTATTATAAGACCAAGTTTACAAATACAGATGATAGATCATCGTACATTTGAGTAAAAGAAATTCAAGGAACCCGCCTATCGGACAGGCCTTGAAACCAGCATCTATATATAACACATTTATAATGAAATTGCATCGTAAATATGTATTGTCAGTCGTGATAAGGAAAAGAAAAAGACATGTACTACATATTTTGTTGCCCAAAGATCTATCAAAAATTCGCCTATTATGATCAGATCTGTTAAGGTTAAATAATAAGACTTTAAACAGTTTCATAATTACTAACACCAACAATCCAAACCGAAAGATCCATTATCTATCTAGATATATAATCAGTACTCGTCGTCATTGTTACCAGCTCATTGACAAAGAAATACTCCGGACCAAATCCGGACAGGTCGGATCAAAGACGGAAGACCTGAGCAATATCTATAAACACCTGACTAGACGAAAGGTAGAATACCTCCGAGTGATACTAAACCTCCGGCCAACCAATGAACTGAAGTGAACTAAGTAAACTAAAGTGAACTAAGTGAACTCAAGTGCAACAAAGTACAGTAAAGTACATATTAAGGGAACAAGAACATGTTAGCGCCACTAATCCAACAAAGGCGCACAAATTGTCCCCCAAAGTACAGGACTCCTCGCCTATATAAGGAGAGGTAACATTCACATTAGGGTAACTAATTTTACACTCTCTCTCTTACTTATTTATTTATACTTTCTCTCTCTAGAGCTCCATACTTACTCTCACGCCGGAGGTTGGTCCTGGGATACATTCCCGGGGCGAGTTTAACGGACGTTTCTGTCTTTCAGGTTATCGAAGGACAGAGATACACGAGGAACATCTAGAATCCGAAGGATATCCACTATCCGAAGGATTCACTTTGCTTGTCTGGGGTAGTCGCAAGATTTTACCTCAACAAATTGGCGCCATCCAATGGACCGTCATTCACTCTACCCTGGCTAAGAAATGATAGGTCCTACCCCCTAACACCCGAAGGAAGCGGAAGAAACAATGAAAACAATTCTCATAGCAGTATGGAACAAATACAAACCCAAATAACCTCCCTCAAGGCATTAATCCAAGAATATAATGCCGGAGGAGGAACACCCATCAAACCCATCCAACTTGACTTCGATGATGGTGAATCACAAGATGACGGAGCCAAACGTCCGGAAGAGGATACAATGGATGACTTAGCTAAACCTTTCAAAGCTGCATCTAAAAGCCCATTCACTCGAAGGATCCTTGAATTCTCCAGCCCTAAAAATGCTCGATATGTAATGCTGGCACATCTAAAAATATACGATGGGTCCACGGATCCGGACGATCATATCACAAGGTTCGAAGGAGCCGCCCAGTCAGGATCATGGCCTATGCTGATATGGTGCATGATGTTTCAACAGACTTTGGATGATGCAGCAAGAGGTTGGTTTGACAGCTTACCCAGAGGAAGCATTGACGGGTGGGATATACTGTGCGAGCAGTTTGTGCAAAGATTTGCCCTTCGCAGGAAATGCATCAGAGATCCCACCGAAATTACAAAAATCACCCGGTTAGCCAATGAGACTCTTTCGGAATTCAAGGAACGATGGACTGATGAAGCAAGCCGCATATCGGGAGTTCTCGAGATCATGCAAATATCCTCCTTCATAGACGGATGCAAATGCCCAGAGCTGGCCAAGAGATTCTCCGAAAAGATCCCCAAAACCGTGACTGAAATGATAATCAGGGTTGATGACTTTGTCAGATCTGAAAAAGCCTATCGGACAGCCGAAATACCTCGTGGAGAAAAAGTAGACAGTTATAGGAAGGAGCAGCAGAGCCACTATCCCAGGAACGACCGCAGCTACCAAAGAGCTCCCTTCCGGGGAGACCGTCGGCGTGGCAATTACCGGGAGGATTACAAACCATGCCGAAACGATCAATTCGCACCGTACGTCCCAGCAAGAAATGACCAAGCCAACCGGGCTGACTATCGGAATGACTACCGGTTCAATGACTTTGCCCGGCGAGATACCCGTCCGATAGATCTGAATGTCCTTACCAAAGCTCCTAAAGAGATTCTAGCAACCGAACATCAGCTCCGACTTCCTGCACCACCACCATTAAGAGGAAGACCCTCGAGAGAGAATATGGACAAGTACTGCGATTACCACGGGGAAAAGGGGCATTTGACGAATGACTATCACAACTTGAAAGAGCAGTTGAAAAAGGCCATGGAAACAGGTAAGCTGGACCACCTGATCAGAGACGTTAGGCAAAGAGACAGAGCACCACCCAGGGGTAACACCCAGACCAATCAGGGACGCATCATCAATATGGTTCGGTATAAAGAAAATGATCGAAAGCGGAAGACCACAGAAAGGGAAGAGAAATGGATGAATGCTCCGATTAGTTTCTCGACAATACTGCCCGGAGATGTTTCGGACGAACCCTTGATAATTGAAGCAGAGATAGAAGGTTATACTGTCCGGAGGGTTTATGTCGATCAAGGTGCTTCGGTAGAGGTGATGTACGAACACTGTTTTCTCAACCTCGATTCTTCTATCCGAGCTCGGTTAACCAAAACAAACACACCATTGGTGGGATTCTCAGGAGAAGCGATCAAGCCATTGGGTAAAATTGAATTGGAAGTACGCTTCGGAAGTGAAGGACTTTATCGCCGTACCACGATGAAGTTCGCGGTGGTCAGATCCCCCTCTCCTTACAACATCATTTTAGGGCGATCTAGAATCAATGAACTTAGGGCCATACCATCAACAATACATGCTATGACGAAATTCCCGACGCCCAGAGGGATAGCCACGCTGGTTACACGTTCCGTTATCATTTCAGAATGTAGAAAGTTAGAAGAAAAATTTTTGCTCAAGAAGGAAACGGAGGACGAGCTCCCTCCAGTGACAGCCGTGATAAGTGAAGACGAAAGAACAGAAGAAATTATGGTACATCCGGCTTATCCGGAGCAAATGGTAACAATTGGAAGAAACTTCTCTCCAGAAGGACGAAAACGGCTAATCAAACTGCTCAAAAACAACAAGGATGTTTTTGCATGGAAACCATCCGATATGACAGGTGTACCCCGGTGGATTGCCGAACATAAACTCAACGTGAATATAAACGACAAGCCGATCGCACAAAAGAAGAGGTTTTTCTCGGAAGAAAAGAATCAAACTATCAACAAGGATGTGGAAGAATGGCTGAAGGCCGGAATCATTAGGCCCGTCCGGTACCCTACTTGGATCTCAAACCCAGTGCTAGTTAAAAAGCCCGATGATTGTTGGAGGATGTGCATAGACTTCAAGAACCTCAACTCGTCCTGCCAAAAGGATTACTATCCATTGCCGGAGATTGACTGGAAGATAGAGTCAGTAATGGGGTTCAAATACAAATGTTTCCTGGATGCATATAAAGGCTATCACCAAGTCCAAATGGCCAAAGAAGATGAAGAAAAAACCGCCTTCTACACAGACCATGGAACTTACTGTTACGTCAAGATGCCGTTCGGATTGAAAAACGCCGGAGCAACATACCAGAAGTTGGTTGACACGGCCTTCCGGTCTCAAATTGGACAAAATCTGGAAGCTTATGTGGATGATATGGTCATCAAAAGCCGTACGGAAAAGGAGCTGTTAGGCGATAACCTTCAATAATCTCAGAGAAATCAATATGAAGTTGAACCCCATGAAATGTTCGTTCGGAGTAGAAGAAGGGAAGTTCCTGGGGTACATGGTGACCTCGGAAGGAATCAGAGCAAACCCCAAGAAAACAAGAGCAATAGCCGATATGCAATCACCTAAGTCCCTCAAAGAAATGCAAAGTCTAAGTGGCAAGCTAGCCGCCTTAAACCGTTTTTTTATCCAAGTCAGCCGAAAGATCCTTACCTTTCTTTGAAAGACTCAAGAATATCACCAAGGAGAACCGGGATGAATACCGGTGGACGGAGGAAGCCGAGAAAGCCTTTCAGGAAATGAGGAAAATGATTCTAGAACTCCCATGCTTGACAACACCAATACGAAAGGAAGATCTGTATCTATACCTAGCGGCAACGAAGGAGGCTATAAGCGGAGTGATACTGGTAGAAAGAGACGGGCGACAGAAACCGGTACATTACGTGAGCCGAACACTTCACGAAGCCGAAAAGAAATATGCTCCGGTAGAGAAGTTGGCCCTAGCACTGTTGCATCTGTCCAGGAGGCTCCGAAGGTACTTTGAAGCCCACCCCATCAAAGTAATAACGGATCAACCCATTAAGCAAATACTCAGCAAAGCATAGGCCTCCGGACGATTGGCCAAATACACCGTGGAGCTCGGAGCATACAACATCACCTACCTACCTAGGAATGCAATCAAAGGACAGATATTGGCTGATTTCATTAATGAGATACCCATCGGACCACCCGAAAGAGGTTCGAAAGAGGAGGGCATGGAGATATGTGATATCTCCTTAGAAGAAGAATGGATACTGTATACGGACGGAGCATCCAGAAAGAAAGGTTCCGGGGCAGGGTTGGTATTAATTAGTCCAAACAAGGAAGAATACACCTATGCCCTTCGGCTAAACTTTGAAGCTACCAATAACGGAGCAGAATAAGAAGCATTGCTAGCAGGATTGAGAATTGCAAAAGACATGCACATTAAGGCCTTGGATGTACGAGTGGACTCAAATTTGGTGGCAAGCCAGATTAACGGCGACTTCACGGCCTACACAGAAAGTATGACGAAGTATCTTGCTAAAGCAAAGGAATACATAGCCTGCTTCGATCGTTTCAAAATCAAAAACATCCCCAGGGCTCAGAATCAAAAGGCCGATGTGTTGAGAAAATTAGCGTCCGTAGCATTTGACCATCTGACGAAAGAAATCTTAGTGGAAGTTTTGGAAAAACCATCCACCGAAGAGGAAACAGTCAATGCAATTGTGGAAGAAGAAGAAGAAAATTGGATGTCTCCTATCATTTGTTGTTTGGAAGAAGGAATTTGGCCGGAAGATTAGAACGAGGCTCGAGCACTTCGGATGAAAATAAGTCATTATACAATGATTGATGGTGTGTTGTTCAAACAATCATACTTGGGACCAATGCTAAGGTGTGTAGGACCACTACAGGCTAACTACATCATCCGCGAGGTACATGAAGGAGCCTGCGGAATGCTATTGGCCTACCATGCACCGGGACACTAGAGAAGTCATCCGGAAATGTGACCCATGCCAAATACACGCTCCGGTCCCCAAACTGCCAAAAACAGTCCTAACCTCCGTCATGGCACCATGGCCTTTCTACCAATGGGCGATGGACGTATTGGGACCCCTACCCGAAGCTCCAGGAAAAGTGAAATACGTCATAGTCGCAATAGACTACTTCACAAAGTGGATGGAGGCAAAACCGTTGGCCAAAACCACCGGCAAGGAGGTGAAGAAATTCGTATGGGATAATATAGTCTGCCGGTTCGGATTGCCAAAAATCATCGTCACGGACAATGGAAGTAACTTCATCGGTGACCCATTCAAAAGCTGGTGTGAAAGATTGAACTTCACCCAAATCAACACGGTCGTAGCACATCCACAGGCCAACGGACTAATCGAAAGAGCCAACAAAAGCCTAATGAAAGGATTCAAGTCCCGGTTGGGACGAGAAAGGGCCGGATGGGTCGATGAGTTACCAAACGTATTATGAGCCTTCCGAACTATGCTGAAGACTAGCAACGGAGAAACGCCCTTCAGTCTAACCTATGGAAGCGAAGCTGTCATTCCTGCCGAAATAGGTATGCCCACTTTCCGGACCATGATGACTAACGTAAGGAACAACGACGATGAACTCAACCTAAACCTAAACTTGCTGGAAGAACGAAGAGAAATGGCAGCAATAAGAGAAGCTAAGTATAAAAGGAAAGTGGAGCAATATTATAATCGCAGGGTTCGCCCAGAAACGTTCAGAGTGGGAGACTTCGTATACCGAAAGAATGAAGCTAGCCGAGTGGAAGACTTGGGGAAATTAGGCCCTAATCGGGAGGGTTCGTATCGTATCACCGAAGCTTATCAGCACGGCACCTACAAGCTCCAGACTATGGAGGATGTAGAGGTACCTCGAACTTGGCACGCAATCAACCTTAAGAAATGTTTTATGTAACCTACGAAAGAGGCGTTGTAAGGGTATGAGCCATCTTTATTAATGAAAGTTTCCTTTTCTAAAAATATGCTATTGTTAACACTATTGAAAGATCTGTCAGCACAAGTTGCCTTAATTGCAAACCCCAAGTGGGTCTTACGGCCAAGCGCCTATCGGCACAAGTTGCCTTAATTGCAAACCCCAAGTGGGTCCTACGGCCAAGTGCCTATCGGCACAAGTTGCCTTAATTGCAAACCCCAAGTGGGTCCTACGGCCAAGTGCCTATCGGCACAAGTTGCCTTAGTTGCAAACCCCAAGTGGGTCCTATCGACAGGTGCCCATCGGCACAAGTTGCCCTAATTACAAACCCTAAGTGGGTCCTACGGCCAGGTGTCCATCGGCACAATTTGCCTTTGTTATAAACCCCAAGTGGGTCCTACGGCCAAGTGCCTATCAGCACAATTTGCCGTAACAACAAAACCTTAAACGGATCGTACGGTCAAATGCCCACAACACAAGTTGCCCGAGTCATACGCCGAAAGATATCCGGGGCGTCAAATAGTAAATCAAACCAAATATACNAATAATAAACAGCACAACCAGAGAAAACAGGGAATGACAAAGACGTTAAGATAAATTCATCCTTTCAAAACGAACAAAAGGAAAGGAAGGCTAATTTGTTTGATTACATAATAAGGCAGCCGAAAGGGCCCCTGGAAAAATTACCCAAATTACAAGCGAATAATATCTGTTCATTACAACACCAGGCAGCCAACTAAGCCCCTGAAAGAAATACCCAAAATACACAAAGTAAAGAGATTGATAAGAAGCTTCACAAGGGAATCCGGAGTACTTTGGGTCCATAGTCAAAATGGAAGTACCCGTATCCCTCAAGTATCACCATTTTCTCAAACAGGAATCTGCGGTCCGGCTTGACCTTCCCCCTGATCTGTAACATGAGGACCATCACAACCATCCTGATCACCCGTTCCACCCACACCTGTAGATGCCTCCACGTCGGTACCAAGGACAGTAGCATCGGTCGGGTTGGCACCCGAACTCCCAGCCTCCAGGTTCTGGTCCACATTAGCAACATTGACCTCGGGTTCTGAGGGTGCCGGATCAGGAAACATACCCATTAGCTCTTCAAAGGAGCTCCAGCAAGACCTTTGAATCTTCTGAACATACGGGTATTCCTTAACGAACAGCTGATCATACAATGGCTGGTACTTAGCACCTGCATCGGGGTCCAAACCCTCAATGTCATCCATCAGTTTAGCGATTTCACCCGCCGTCCTCCCCACGCACAGACCATCAAGGAATCCAGACTGAGAATACAAATTAAAGGGCTCCGCCAAAGCTTGTTTATATTCATGACTGCTTAATAACCGGCGCACCACTTCAGGAACAAATTCTTTTACCACCCTGTTGCGTTCCACAGATGTATTCCCCATCCGGATGGCCAAATCCCTATTAGCATCACGAAGTTCCTTCGACTCTTTCTCTTCCTCCACCAGAGCCGATTGAGCCTTTTGCAGCTCAGCCTCCAAGAATTTGATCCGGTCAGCTTGGCCTCCAGAAACCTGCCTCCATTCCTCCTTCTCCTTCTCTAGGTCCGACACCCTTCCAGACAGCATAGAATGCTCCGCCCTCAATCTGTTAAGCTCCTCCGTATTCCCCGCCGCACACCCAGTGTGAACAATTCGAAGCTCCTCAAACTCACCCTGCAACTCCTTAAAATCCTTCAGACCCTCCGAAGCTTTTTCTCGCAATCCTTATGCGCAGTAATCAACTTCAGATGGTCCGACCTAACACTCTCAAACCTCCACAACAAATCAGCAAAAGCCGAAGTATTTTTCCCCAGCAACAACCAAGAACGTTGAATTGATTCTTTATCATCATGGGCATCAATGTACTTCTTTTCCCCAGGAGTAGCAAAGTGGAGCAGCATATCCCTACACACATTTGAATTGTTCATCCGAGCCCCTCTCTTCACCGACCACTCGGGAACATATAACTCATCGGAAGAATCCCCCTCTATGTCTACGTCCTCTTCACCAGCCGGAGCTTTACCTCGGCGAGAAGAGGTGGACATAGACCCACCTGAAACACAGAATAAAATATATAAAAAAAAGAGGGGGAGGGAAAGAAAATACACGAGGAAAGGTAAAACTCCCAACATACCAGCTCCGGCTCCTTCCACCCTGCTGCCACCGCCCTCTTCACCTCCCGAAGACCTCACCACCGCAGGCATGGAACGGATAGGGGTGGGAACAGGGATGTTCTCGTCCAAATCTACCACCATATCATCAACACCGGGACGACTCTTCTTCCTGAGTCGAGAGGAAGCTTCCTCCCCGGCCCTCTTCCTCTGCGGAGGAGGTTTGCTTGCTCCAGCGGGCTTCTTCACACCAACTCTCTCGGCTTGCTCTTTCTTTTTGTCCTTAGCAACCACCACTTTATCATCAGCAACCTCTACTAAGCGCAACCCATCGTCCTTAGGGGGAACATCCTCATTAGAGCGCAAGGGTTGGGTGACATGCGATGCCGGAGTCTGACCCTCCGGAATAAGAGCACCCCGAACCACGTTCACCACCCGGCGAAGAGACGGCTTCTTCAAATAATCAGACATCAGCACAACTGCAAACACAAAAGAGTGAGATGAATAAACTAGCAGGCGCGAAAAAATCATACATACGCATATAAAAAAAAGGGCTATACCCCTCCCCTCCTCATCTTGCAGTTCCGCCAGATATCCAGATGGTCCCAAAAAGATGTCAAACCCAACATGTATAAAATCTCATGAGAAATTTGAAAAGGCTCAATGATAGAAGCAGCAAGTGCCGCAGCGTGCGCAGCAACATACTCGCTCTTCTTGGGAGCCGGATCCGAAGCATCCGAATCATGGTGCCTCCATGGCATTGTGAAGGGAACAGCACGACGGTCAATCAGGAAAAACTCAGTCTTCCAACCCTTAAGAGACGAAGGAAAATCACCGAAACAAACCTTCTTATCTCGACCACCCCGCTTTTCAAAAGAAAACCAACTACCCTGTTTGCTCAATTTGTAAAATACACGAAACAAAGAAGTAGTAGGAGGAATGTGCAAACTACGACTGTACACCTCAAAAAGAGTCACCCGATGCATACCCAACAGAACTAACTGGGAAATATGAACCTTAAAATATTTGATAACCTCCGGCAAAAATGTAGAAAAAGGAACCCGGCGCCCCCCTTGAAAGAAATACTGAACATAGAGACCAATAGCATCCTCCGGAAGACGGTCCATCGTCATATTACGCGGAGGTGCTCGAGGGTGCAAATCCCGCGGAATCCCAAAAGATATGACAAGCGCGTCAATATCTGACTGCCGCGTCTTAGAAATCTTTAGGTGAATGTCGGACTTGGCCGCATGATCCGCCGCGGTAGCAATGTCCTCCGGACCAATTGAGGCCGTCGATTCCATAACAACAAATGGAGAGGAGGGGTACAACAAACAAAAACAATGGCAGTGCTTAACGAAACGTACCTCGACAATAACCGAAAAAATCCTTGAAAGACGCAGGGAATGAGTCGTCCGGCAGAAAAACACAGCAAAAGGGCTAGAGAGAGAAATATTATAGTGGTAAAAATGACGCTCGAGGCAACTATTTATAGGCAAAAACATAGATGCAAAACGACGCGCCGCTATGAGCGATGACGTGTCTCCACATAGGCCACACGATCCAGGAAAGGACACACGTGTCAACATCCCAAGAGCGTTGTAAAAAACGCCGGCGCACCTTAAACAACACATTAATTACCTTGGACTCTTGTACACGAACACAACTCGACAAAAACACGTCATACCCCCCGGAAAACGACAAAAAAGACAACTTTTGAGTATCATACCATCGGTGTAACAATTACTATGATACTAGGGGGGACATGTTGGCGTATGTGCCCTCCGGATCTAGTCCGTAGGAACGTGCGTACCAGCTCATTGACAAAGAAATACTCGGACCAAATCCGGACGGGTCGGATCAAAGACGGAAGACCTGAGCAATATCTATAAACACCTGACTAGACGAAAGGTAGAATACCTCCGAGTGATACTAAACCTCCGGCCAACCAATGAACTGAAGTGAACTAAGTAAACTAAAGTGAACTAAGTGAACTCAAGTGCAACAAAGTACAGTAAAGTACATATTAAGGGAACAAGAACATGTAAGCGCCACTAATCCAACAAAGGCGCACAAATTGTCCCCCAAAGTACAGGACTCCTCGCCTATATAAGGAGAGGTAACATTCACATTAGGGTAACTAATTTTACAATCTCTCTCTTACTTATTTATTTATACTTTCTCTCTCTAGAGCTCCATACTTACTCTCACGCCGGAGGTTGGTCCTGGGATACATTCCCGGGGCAAGTCTAACGGACGTTTCTGTCTTTCAGGTTATCGAAGGACAGAGATACACGAGGAACATCTAGAATCCGAAGGATATCCACTATCCGAAGGATTCACTTTGCTTGTCTGGGGTAGTCGCAAGATTTTACCTCAACAGTCATCATCATCATCATCATAGTCTAGTGAAGTGAAACTTCTTTTCAGTTTATACATTTCCGTCCAAGGGAAGATGGTTGTCCCACAAGGAATCCCTCTATCTAACAATTCGAGGCTTTCAACATACGTTTCCATCTCCACCTCCATACATGTAGGTCTAAATTTTAAAATTTCAGTGAACGACTTTATCTCATGATCATAAATAACATACCTCTTCTTATCATATAACAACAAATCACCATTGTTGATAGGTTGCAAAACATTGACATGATAATAATCCTCTGTTTTCAATTTGAAAAACATTAACCGAGATTCAACGTTATCATACTCTCTCATCAACCATATCATTGTAACATCAAAAGACCGAGAAACAACTACTAGGGAACCGTTGATGATTGTTAGTTGATTAGCATCTTGCCTAGGCTTTGCCAACTCAATCATACCAAAAACACGAGTAGTCAAAGTGAATGTCATTATAAAACTACTAGAGTCGGTTGAATTTGCACGAACCACCCAATGCAAGTTTCCATTAAAATAACATGCATTTGACCTCACTTCAGAAAACAAACTAGTTGGGGGAGCAATCATACTCCATGAGTCTGTTTTCATGGAGTAAATAAACGAAGAGTCATTGCGAGCAATTCCTTTATTACTGGTGTACGATATACCCACAATGTTGTAATCATGAGCAATTCGGTCATAACCAAACCCAAATACTACATTAGAGGCTCTAATAGAAGGATGGACAGGCACTGCCACTTTGCGCCTAACTGTAAAGTTCCATAAACTAAACCACCCATAAAAACTTTTTAAGCATAGTATCCCATTGCATGAACCAACAATGTTATCACAACTAATGTCATAAGGGAGCTCGACTCCTGTGATGCCCGTGTACATGCGTTTGGGATCTAATGGCAATTGGTCTCGCGTGTGTAATGTAAAGATGTCCTCAACACTATATGAGATATTTGCCAATTGTCTCATGAGGACTTTTTGATGTGAAGTATTATTATTGTTAAGAGATCGAAGAGTGTGCATGCTGACGAAATCAGGACTAGCAAGACGAGAATACCAATATTTTGAGAGAGTTCTAAATTTGGCGACGGATTTGGGTTGTAGTCTTTCAAATATATTAGCCATTAAATCTTCACATACATAACTAGGCATTGTACTATTGTATTCTTGTTACCCTAATGGAACATAATAGTTATAAAACAACGATTAAGAAAAAACTTACAGAATGAAAAGAAATATCAGACGATCGAGAGAATTTTCGTTAGTTATATGATCTAGGGTTTTAAGGAATTGGTGCCTTATATAGGTTGTGGTTATGATACGTATAATAGTTTATAATATTATTTTATTTCCATCTAACCAACTAACCATTTTATTTAAAGATAGAGGCACTTTATTTTGCATACTCTAATTTTAGTGCATACTAAAGGATAAATCTCCATCATTCATCTAGTTTGATCTAGTGGTGGGGATTAACCTAAGATTAAATGGGAAACCTAAGTCCATGTCCCCCCCCTTTTTCTTTGTCTTTTTTATTATTTATTTTTATTTCTTTTTTTTTTAATTCTTTTTTTTTTCACGCTTGATTGCTTTTTTTTTTTTTTTTTTTTTTTGTTTTTTTTAATTTTTTTTTTTTTTTTTTTTTTTTTTTTTTCTTTTTTTTTTTTTTTTGTTTTTTTTTTTTTTTTTTTTTTTTTTTTTTTCGTCTTTTTAAACATTTTTTTTATTTATTTTTTTTCTTTTTTCTAATCCACGTTTTTTTCGCTTTCTACATTGTCTTCTGTTTTAATACGTTTTCGTCCGTTTTTGTCTGTTTTCGTACGTTTTCGTCCGTTTTCATATATTTTCGCCTGTTTTCTTACGTTTTTGTCCGTTTTCATACTTTTTCTTCCAATTTCTTACGTTTTCGCCCGTTACCATCTGTTTTCATATGNTTTATTTATTTTTTTTCTTTTCTCTAATCCACGTTTTTTTCGCTTTCTACATTGTCGTCTGTTTTAATACGTTTTCGTCCGTTTTTGTCTGTTTTCGTACGTTTTCGTCCGTTTTCATATATTTTCGCCTGTTTTCTTACGTTTTTGTCCGTTTTCATACGTTTTCATCCAATTTCTTACGTTTTCGCCCGTTACCATCTGTTTTCATATGTTTTCTTACATTTTCGTTCGTTTTCATACGTTTTCGTTCGTTTTCATGAGTTTTCATTCCTTTTAATACATTTTCGTTCGTTTTCTTTCATTTTCATCCATTTTTCATACGTCTTCGTCCGTTTTCAGACGTGTTTTTACACTTTTATACGTTTTCGTCCGTTTTCATACATATTCGTCCATTTTCTTATGTTTTCGTTCATTTTCATCCATTTTCTTTCATTTTCGTCCATTTTTCAAACGTTTTTGTCCTTTTCATACATGTTTTTACACTTTCATACGTTTTCTTCCATTTTCATACATTTTCGTTCGTTTTCTTACGTTTTCGTCCATTTTTTCATTCGTTTTAGTCCGATTTTAAATGTTTTGGGCAATTTTCATATGTTCTAAATATCACAAGTGATACTGAATATCACAAATTATATTTTGAATGTCACAAGTGATATTCTGTGTATTCTAAATATCACAAATTATACTCTGAATATCACAAGTGATATTCTGTGATACTCAGAGTATCACAAGTGATACTCAGAGTATCACAAGTGATACTCAGAGTATCACAAGTGATACTCATAATATCACAAGTGATTTTTTATAATACGCAGAATATCACAAGTGATACTATGAGTACCACAAATGATATTCTGGATATCATAAGTAATATTCTGTGATATTCAGAGTATCACAAGTGATATTCTGGATATTATAAGTGATTTTCTGAATTTGACAAGTGATATTTAACAAATGCTTGTAACATGAAAATCACAAGTGATATTCAAAATATCACCATTGATATTCAAAAAAACACAAGTGATATTCTGAATATCAATTGTGATATTCAGAAACGTTTTCGTCCGTTTTCATCCGTAATCTTTCGTTTTCGTCCATTTTTCATACGTTTTTGTCCGTTTCATACGTGGTTTTACGCTTTCATACATTTTTGTCTGTTTTCATACGTATTCGTCCATTTCCTTACATTTTCGTCCGTGTTGTTACGTTTCTGAATATCACAAGTGATTTCTGAATATCACAAGTGATTTCTGAATATCACTTGTGTTTTTTTGAATATCAATTGTGATATTCTAAATATCACTTGTGATTTACATGTTACAAAAAATTGTTGAAAATCACTTGTCAAATTCAGAAAATCACTTATGATATTCAGAATATCACTTGTGATACTTTGAATATCACATAATATTATTTATAATATTAAGAATATCATTTGTGGTACTCATAGTATCACTTGTGATATTCTGCATATCACAGAAAATCACTTGTGATATTCATAATATCACTTGTGATGTTCATAATATAACTTGTGATATTTAGAATATCACAGAATATCACTTGTGATATTCAGAATATAATTTGTGATATTCAGAATATCACTTGTGATATTTAGAAACATATGAAAACGGCTAAAAATTGCCAAAAACATTAAAAAAACGGACGAAAACGTAAGACAACGAAAAATGTCTGAGAATAGAAGAAAACATATGAAAGTGTAAAAACATGTATGAAAAGGACAAAAACCTTTGAAAAATGGACGAAAACGAAAGAAAACGGATGAAAACGAACGAAAACGTATGAAAACGAACGAAAACGTAAGAAAATGGACGAATATGTATGAAAACGAACAAAAATGTATGAAAGCGTAAAAGCACGACTGATGAAAAATGGGCGAAAACGAAAGAAAACGGACGAAAATGCATAAAACCGAACGAAAACGTATGAAAACTGACGAAAAATTATGAAAACGAACGAAAATGTAAGAAAACATGAAAACGTACGAAAACAGATGTTAACGGGCGAAAACGTAAGAAAGCGGACGAAAACGTATGAAAACGGACAAAAACGTATGAAAGCGGACGAAAACGTAAGAAAATTGCCGAAAATATATGAAAACGGGCGAAAACGTACGAAAACAAAAAAAATGTATGAAAACATATGAAAACAGACGAAATCAAATCATCTCGAAAACAAACAATAATCCAAACGATCACCTAATCATTACCCGAAATAACCGCATTCNATGTATGAAAGCGAAAAAAACGTTTATTAAGAAAAAAAACGTGGAAAACAAATACACAAAAAAAAATAAAAAAAAAAGAAAATAAAATAAAGAGGCGTGAAAAAAAAGAAAAAAAAAAGAGAGAAAAAAGGAAAGAGAGAAAAAAGGAAAGAAAGAAAGAAAATGAATAATAAAAAAAGAAAAAGACAAAGAAAAAGAAAAAAAAAACATGGACTTACGTTTCCATGTTTAATCTTAGGTTAATTCCCACCGTTAGATCAAACTATATGGATGGTGGGGATTTGTCCTTGGTATGCACAAAAGTAAGAGTTTGCATTTGAATTTTCCTCTTTAAAGATAATTTAAAAACCAAACTTTTTTTTTACATTAATCTCAAACTCCATTTTTATTTAATCTAATGAATTAAATTAATCCCAACAATTTAAAAACTCACTTTTATCATTTTTTTTTCTTTCAAATATTAATATCTTTCAAACCGTTAATCGTTAAACGATAAAAATTATACCGTTACAACGAGCATTTAATTATCTTTCTATAGATAGACACTTTGATATACTTTCGACAAAATTTCTTTTTGGTGTGTTCACCTTTTTTTTTTTTTTTTTTTTTTTTTTTTCTATTTTTTTTTTTTTTTTTTTTTTTTTTTTTTTTTTTTTTTTTTTTTGTTACTGAAATTTTCATGAAAAAATCATATGTGATCTATCACATGTGATATCTATATCTATATCTACTTATATTGCATGTTGACACTTCCCTCCTATTAATTTTTTAAGATTTTCTAAAATAGATTTTTAAGTGAATACAAGTTAAAAAAAACATAATTTACAACTATTTGAATCACTAATACAACTGAAAACCAATATTCAAAACGTACAATTAATACAAATTTAATTCACCCCTTCATAAAAAAATACAACTCTTTAATCACAATGTACAATCTAATCAAGCTACTAAGCCAAGCAAATACTAAAAAATAAATCTGAGAAACAAACACACAAAATGTTCGATCCAACTCCAAATCAACCACCCTCACCTACCTGGTTCGAACAAGAACACTAACAAAAAAAAAAAAAAAAAACATCACCATGTCTGAACCCATCCCCGTGGCCGTTGTGTGATCTAAACAGCCTACCCGAGACCACAATCTATACTAAACCCATCACCATGTCTGAACCACAAAAAGAAAAAATAAATAAAATAAAACAAGGTCTCATTTTATCTCTTTGTGTGATCAAAAATTTACCAAGTTTCAACTCAGTTTGACTAAACAAAAATTATCTCTTTGTGTGACTAAACACAAATATATACTGTATGTAAGGTATTCGGTTTTGGTTCGTTGATATGCTCTGTTTTGGTATTCAGTTGTTAATGGAACGAAAAAAAAGGTTGTTTTTGTGAGACTCACATTGATAAGTTAGCAACAAGAAAAAGGTTATATTGTGTTCTTCGATTGTGGATTAAGAAGAAAGTGTTTCTTTTTTGTTCGGATATCCAAAGAGAAAGAAAGATAAATTGGTGGTTAGATGTGTTAAGAGTTAGATGAAAAGGATAGTGTGACTGCGTGAGTGTAGGGAAGAGGAAGTTTAGGTTTAAGTGTGAGAATAGTTAGGGAAGACTATTATTAAAGTGGGTATTTAGAGTTAAGTTTATTTGTTTTTGGGCTTTTATATCTTCAAACGGACATTTTTATAATTTGGGCGGACATTTTTTATATCTGTAAACAGACAAATTTTTAAAAGCTGTGCTAGACGTGTTTTTTTCAAGATATAATAATTGTTGTGGTTATATTAAGTTGGTTTGATAAGTTGAAATATTACTATATATATAATGTAAGGACGGAAACGACGACACCTCTGCCGTTTTGATCCCCACTTTCTTTGGCACAGCCCATTACGATTGTCCAACCCAAATTGTTAGGCACAAGCTTTTAACCCGTGTCTTCTTTTTTCTTTACTTTATTTTTTTTGGCGCTCTTTGATATTAACGCTGCCACCACCTCTCTATTCATAGTTATCTTCTTCGTGGCTCTCTTCTATATTTATGATACAAAAGACTCATTCATGATTATCCAGTTTTTGTGCATGTTCTGGAAGGCCTACGTTCTTTTTCTCTGCATCTGGTGGATGGCAACGGTAGCGTGTTACTGCTTATTGAAGGTGTTGTTATTTGGTTTCTGTTTTGCAAATATGTTCATCTAAGGTTACTTGCGTTTTCCTGCTTTCTTTTATTGGTTGTTAGGAGTAGTTGCTTCATTTGTATGTTCGGTGCTTATCTTTGGTTGATGTGTTTCTGATTTTACTGCAGGTATATTGTCTTTCACTTTCTTATGGGTTTGTAGGATGTGTAACAGGGAAACCTGTTACTGTTTGACCCAAGAATACATATACCTACTTTATGATGGTAAAAGCTTAGGCGGTGGTTGTGCAATAGTCCGAAATATTGTTACTCGTAATCGTAATAGGAAAATGTTGGTAATCAAACAAACGAAACAAATAACAAATGCGACAAACGAAGCGGAAGCTTTATTCAAAATTTCCAAACCAAATTCAAATATACCAAATACAAAATTCCAATTCGAATGTACCAAATTCTAATTCAAACGGTACCAAATACAAATTCAAAAAGTACAAAGAATTCTAATGCAGTAATTCCTATTTATAGGCAAACTAACCGTCATAGATTAGTTTTCTAATTCAAAAGAAACTTGTAGAGCAAGTCATAAAATTTACCAAACAACCTTTAGAGTTTATTAAGTCACTAGTCTAACATAAAAGAAAAAGACATATACTTCATGTTTTGTTGCCAAACAGTCGCAAAATTACTAACACCATAAATCCGAATTGTAATACACATTGAATAGTCTTTCTGCATCATCCAGTAGTCGTCGTGCCTCGTCCTCCTCATCCTCATCATCACCATCATCATCCTCATCCTCATCCTCGTCCTCATCATCACAGTGAAGCCAATCATCATAAATCACATCATCGTCATCGTCGTCATCGTCGTCATCGTCGTCATCATCATCATCATCATCATCATCATCATCATTATCATCTTCATCATAGTCGAGTGAAGTGAAACTTCTTTTACGTTTATACGTTTTCGTCAAAGGAAAGATGGTTGTCCCGCAAGGAATCCCTTTGTCTAACAATTCAAGGGTTTCAACATACGTTTCCATCCCAACACCACAACAGTTAGGTTTAAATTCCAAAATTTTAGTGTAAAAACAACCATCATCATCAAACATACTGCGCTTCCCCTGAGCGTATAACAATAAATGACGTCCATTGGTGATAATAGGTTGAAAAACATGCATATAATCATCATCGTGGGTGGACAATTCAGAACACTTAACCCAAGATTTAACATTGCCATACTTTGTCATCACCCAAATATTAGTAGTATAACTTAACGAGCAAGAAACCACTGCTAGGTGTAAGTTTTACGTATATAGATTAATGTAATATGTCCGGATTCGAACACGAGACTTCGGGATTGCACACTTTACGTATGAGTTTCAATGTATTAATAATTATTATATTTAAGTTATGAATAATTATTAATTTCACAAATAAAACACTTAACGGTCGTTAGCACTTAACGGTCGTTAAAAGAGAATAAGGAGGACGAATTTATGGTAAGTAGCCAAGGAGGTTCTAGAAACCCCTTGGGCTTGAGAATTCGGCCGACCCCCTCCCTAAGGAGGTTAACGGTTTTGGTTGAGGCTCCGATTCATCAAAACTAGGAACTTCCATAAAACTAAAAGAAAGGTCATCACTAAAAGTATTCAAACCTATTTCTTCTAGTTGTGTTTGGTCCAAGGGTTCAACCTCTATTGGGGTTCCTATAGTCTCTTCTACTTCTTCCGGGTAGGTCACGGGTGGTGTGTGTGCCTCCAATGATGGTAGGACTTGTGGGGTACTTGGTGGGCTTGGGTTATTTACCTCATCCTTCCTCGTGTCTAGATCATCTATATCCTCATACAAAACCATCAATTCATTCAACTTATGGTTCACGGTCAGAAAGCTTTCCTCAAAATTTTTCCAAAGGGTCTCACTAAAAGGAATTGATCCTGAAAATGATTGTCTAATAGAAATTACACATGCATAGAATTCATCAAACCCATCTAACTTTACCCCCAACTCCTCTTGGATAACACTAAGATCACACAAAAATTCATTGGAATGATAAGAAGCAAATCTATTGGTAAAATATACTTGTTCCTCCATTGTCAATGATTTAAATGGAATTTCATCCGCCATAGTGACAAATGAAAATGGTTTTACAAACAAAGGGCACAAAGAAAAAGATAGATTACAAGAAAGCTACTAAAAAGAAAATAAAAATCTCACTAGATAGGAATCTAATGAGTAGACCTAATAAAATTAAATTCTACCTAAACAATAACTATTCCCCGGCAACGGTGCCAAAAACTTGATGCGCGTGGGATTGCGACCACACAACAGGTTTTACCTCTCAAGGGATCTTGAGAAGCTTGCAATCCCACCAGGCAGTGTACCTGGTCGGTGTAGTATAGTGTAGTGGTAAGTACGGGGGATTGATCGTTCTCTCACAGGGAATAGTGTTCGTTAGGATAGAAAAACTACTCTAAAAGGTCTAAAGGTGAAGGAAGATTATTTTTGTATTTTTATATTTTATGGAAAGCAAGTAAAATCTCGGGTTTTGGAGGAGTGGGCGGAATTAGTTGCTAGTCAACTAACCCAAAAACTACAATTGCAATAAAAATAAAATAACTAAACTATTGTGGTTGTGAAAACTTATATGGAGACAAATGTGTTTACTTAGATTTCCTTACTCCCTAACTATCTTTTACCGGTTAATTGGTGTATGTATTACTTGCGTGGATGACGGGTGTATTCCTTAACAATTCATGGGGTGGCATACATATCTCCCCAATTCTATGAGCTCTTATCTCCTCCTACAACTATGCGTACACATAATCATAGGGATTGTAAACAGTGGCTCATGCGTTAAATACTACCTTAATAACCTAGTATGCCTTAGTTACATGTTTCTTAAGACGTTCAAGCATGTTACCATATAGGAGTATTGCCAGTTTTCTTAAGCCTAACATTGATGAAACATTCATCCCAACAAAGTAATAACACACCAATCAACCAATAATTAATAGTTAGGTTTCATTAGATCTAAGCAAACACAAGAAAAATCTAGCCTAGCATGTTAATTGAAAGACAAGCATAAGATATAATTAACCAACACATAGACATATTGATTAATTTAAGTGAGGACTTATCTTTAATTGAACATGAAGGATTCAAGGGTGAAAAACCCTTGAAAATACAGCCAAATTCGTCTTTAGGGTTTTTCCCAAACTTGTACCAAAAGTTCCACACTAATGAATGAAAAATAGAAAAGTATATATAGATTTTACATTCTGACGGCGTCAGGTTATGGGTTCTGACGCCGTCAGCTCGCCGTCATTAGGGTTCTCGGATGGCCTAGATTTACTTCTGACGCCGTCACTCTTTATTTTGCTCTGGGCCGTCACTCTTTAAGTTAACACCTGACGGCCTACTTTCTCTAACACCTGACGCCGTCAGGTGTAAACATCTTGTTTTCTTCATAGGGCGTCTAGTGTAATCTGATTTTACTCCTTTGTCAATGTTGGCTGACGGCGTCACCTTGTGACTCTGACGCCGTCAGGTAGGTTTTCCAGCTTCTTTTGAGACTTTGTCGTTTTCTTCACTTTTATGCTCCAAAAACGTCCAAATATGCATGTTTTCCAGAATTCTTCTCAAAAGTACCTAAAATGACAAAAGGAACGATTTAGGGCAATATTTGATCACATTTACTCGAATTAGGGCTTAAAAGACCCCTTAAAACGGGTACACTTATCGTCTCATCAGCCATCTAGTTAAAGAACACTTGAAATTGTAAATCCAATTCATGTGAGAACATGGACTAGATTAACAATGGAGAGGTAAATTCATACTTTCATTACTTGCAGATACTAGGGTAATGGAATTATGGAATTTATATGTTTTTTGATTAGATGACTTAAATTGAGTAAAGTGAGAACTTGGACTCAAGGCATAAGATGGGGATAAAACATCCTTACATTGCAACTGAAGTTGGCAAATATGTAAATCCCATCGTTCTAGGAATTGCAATTTGTATATTGGCAATTGAGGTTCGACTCGTACCTTATTAAATACTTTCATCATTAGCAGATCAACTGATGTGATGAAACTATGTTAGTTTGGATCCTAGTTTTTAGTGAAAATTAAATGGTTATATGTGTATTTACCATGGGTATTTAATTTTCTTGAAAAGTTTTATTATCGAAAGTACTAACTTTTGAACTTTTTTCTGTAGAAATGGCTCTACCCGAAAACACTAATATGAACAACATGAGTTCTGCGTTCAAGCAAATGATTGATCGAGAAAAGTTGACTGGTGCTGCAAATTTCAATGATTGACATCGATCTTTGAGAATTGTTCTACAAATGGCCAAAAGACTTGATTATATTAGTATGCCTCTTCCTGAAGCTCCTGCTGGTACTTCTACCAATGCACAACTTGAGGAGTTATAATGTTGAGTATGAGAAGCGCAATGATGTGGCTTGTCTCATGTTAGCTGGGATGGACACCAAATTGCAAAAGCAGTTTGAACACTTTGGTCCCATGGACATGATCAACGAACTCAAACGAATGTTTGAGAAGCCACCTGCTGCAGAATTATATGATCTGATAGAATCTCTACACAGTTGCAAGCAGGATGCTAGCAAATCCGTGAGTGCTCATGTCTTGGAAATGAAAAGCTATTTGGACCAATTAGAGCAACTCGGCTGTGGTTATGTGCAAAGTGTGTGTGTTGGCCTCATTATGCGATCCCTTAATCAGGATTTGTTTAGTGAGTTTGTGCGCAACTATAATATGCATTGCACGGGGAAGACAATTAGTGAGTTACATGCAATGCTCATAGATTTTGAGAAAGGACTTGCTAAGAAGGCACCTACACCTGCGGTATTAGCAATACAAGGTGGTAGGATTACTAAGCCCAACAAACCGCAACAAGGGAACAAAAAGGGAAAAGGCAATGGAAAGGGTAAGCAAGTTGCAATCTACCAACAATTGCCTAAGAAGCAGAATCCTCCTAAGAAGAAGGAAATCCCTAAGAAGGATTTGGCTGCTTGTCACCACTGCAACACACCAGGACATTGGAAGAGGAACTGTCCATTGTTTCTAGAGGAGTTACGCAAGAATAAGAATAAGAAGGATGCTGGGAATGTCGCGAGCACTTCAGGTATTTTTATGATTGAATTATTTTCTTTTCCTCGTAAGCATAATGCCTGGGTATATGATACGGGATGTGGTACTCATATTTGTAACACATCGCAGGGGCTTAGAGGAGCAAGGAAGCTGGCCTATGGAGAAAGATACTTGTACGTGGGAAATGGCATACGTGCAGCTATTGAAGCCATAGGGACATTCGATTTAGTCTTACCTTCGGGTTTAATACTAGTTTTGAATAATTGTCATTATGCACCTTCTATTATTAGAGGTGTTATTTTAGTTTCTTTGTTATTGGATATTGGTTTTGTTCACACATTTACAAATAATGGAATTTCAGTTTCTTTAAACAATGTTTTTTACTTTAATGCAATTCCTATAAATGGTGTGTTTGAAATTGACATGGAAGATCATGTGTCCAATAGAAATAATTCTATGTATAGCATTAGCAATAAGAGAATCAAGTCTAACTTGGATTCTTCGTATCTTTGGCATTGTCGACTTGCTCATATAGGCAAGACTCGCATGGAAAAGCTGCAACATGATGGGCTTTTGAAAAATATCAATGATGAATCATTTGATAAATGAGAATCTTGTATATCTGGGAAGATGACAAAGAAACCTTTTTCACAACAACTTGAAAGGGCTTCAGATCTACTTGGATTAATACATACTAATGTGTGCTGTCCACTTAGACATGTGTCAAGACGCGGTGCTGTCTACTTCTTAACCTTTACGGATGATTATAATCGTTATGGTTATGTTTATTTACTTAAACATAAACATGAAGTCTTTGAAAAATTCAAGGTTTTTAAAAGTGAAGTAGAATTACAACTCGGTAAAAAGATTAAGGCTCTTCGATCCGATAGAGGTGGTGAATATTTAAGCCAAGAGTTCAAAGATTATTTAACTGAGTGTGGTATTGTCCAGCAACTCACAGCTCCTTATACTCCATATCAAAATGGTGTATCTGAAAGGAGAAATCGTACATTGCTAGACATGGTACGATCAATGTTTAATCTTACAACTCTTTCCTTATCATTTTGGGATTATGCCCTTGAAACTGTTGTTCGCATATTGAACATGGTTCCAACTAAGAAGGTTGATAAGACTCCATATGAATTATGGACTGGAAAAGCTCCCAACTTTTCTTACTTAAAGATTTGGGGTTGTGAGGCGTTTGTTAAACGTGACACACCAGATAAACTCCAACAAAGATCTGTTAAGTGTATCTTTGTAGGATACCCAAAGAAAACTATGGGTTACTATTTTTACTTTCCACCAGAAAATAAAGTTTTTATGGCTAGGTATGGAGATTTCTTAGAAAGAGATCTTATATCACAAGAATTTAGTGGGAGAGTTTATGATCTTGAATATGATCAAGAAGATACATCACCTTCTGAAAACACTAGCGCACTTCCTGTGGAACCTGAAAGTCTAGGTCCTCCACCTAAAGTTGAAGTGGTTCCCATTCGCAGATCTGCAAGAACTGTGAAAGCTCCTGAACGTCTATGTCTTAACGTAGANTACGATCAATGTTTAATCTTACAACTCTTCCCTTATCCTTTTGGGATTATGCCCTTGAAACTGCTGTTCGCATATTGAACATGGTTCCAACTAAGAAGGTTGATAAGACTCCATATGAATTATGGACTGGAAAAGCTCCCAACTTTTCTTACTTAAAGATTTGGGGTTGTGAGGCGTTTGTTAAACGTGACACACCAGATAAACTCCAACAAAGATCTGTTAAGTGTATCTTTGTAGGATACCCAAAGAAAACTATGGGTTACTATTTTTACTTTCCACCAGAAAATAAAGTTTTTATGGCTAGGTATGGAGATTTCTTAGAAAGAGATCTTATATCACAAGAATTTAGTGGGAGAGTTTATGATCTTGAATATGATCAAGAAGATACATCACCTTCTGAAAACACTAGCGCACTTCCTGTGGAACCTGAAAGTCTAGGTCCTCCACCTAAAGTTGAAGTGGTTCCCATTCGCAGATCTGCAAGAACTGTGAAAGCTCCTGAACGTCTATGTCTTAACGTAGAGCATGAGGAAACTATACTAGAGGATCTTAATGAACCTACTAGTTATAGGGCTGCCATTAATAGCCCTGAAAAGGAAAAATGGCGAGTTGCTATGAATGGGGAAATGTAATCCATGAGAGACAACGAAGTCTGGATAGAAGTAGACCTTCCTCCCAATGCCAAGGTAGTTGGAAGTAAGTGGCTCTACAAGAAGAAGACAGACATGGATGGTAATGTACACACCTATAAGGCTCGTTTGGTAGCTAAAGGCTTTACCCAAACTTATGGTGTTGACTATGAGGAGACCTTTTCTCCTGTAGCTGACATTAGAGCTATTAGGATTCTCATGGCTATAGCTGCATACTATGACTATGAGATTTGGCAAATGGATGTAAAAACTGCTTTCTTAAATGGTCGCCTAGATGAAGACATCTATATGGCACAGCCTGAAGGGTTTGTGAATCCAGAATTTCCAAACCGTGTATGCAAACTTCAAAGATCCATTTATGGATATGCAGAAATCAAAAAGTTTGGATTTAATCAGAATCTTGATGAGCCATGTGTATATCACAAAGCTAGTGGGAGTAATGTTGTTTTCCTTATCCTATATGTTGATGACATATTGATTTTGGGAAATCATATACCAATGTTAAAGGAGGTTAAGTCCTACCTTGGTAAATGTTTTTCAATGAAGGATTTAGGAGAAGCAACATTCATCCTAGGAATCAAGATCTACAGAGATAGATCAAAGCGGTTGATTAGATTAAGCCAAAGTGCTTATATTGATAAAATATTGAAGAGATTCAATATGCAAAATTCCAAGAAAGGATATTTGCCAATACAAGTAGAACATGGCTTAAGTAGTGCAGTAGGTGCTTCAACACCTGAAGAGGTGGCACACATGAAGAAAGTTCCATATGCTTCGGAAGTAGGATCTATCATGTATGTAGTAAAAAGCACAAGGCCAGATGTGGCGTTTGCACAAAATTTGACCAGTCGTTATCAACAGGATCCAGGTGGACTTCATTGGCATGCTGTTAAAAGTATTCTTAAGTATTTAAGGAATACGAAAGATATGTTTTTAGTGTATGGGGGAAATCCAGAAGCAGAACTTGATGTTACAGGTTACTGTGATGCGTCCTTTCAAAGTGATAAAGATGATACAAAGTCTCAGACGAGATATGTCTTTGTTATAAATGGAGGAGCTGTAGACTGGAGGAGCAAGAAGCAGAGTACAATAGCGATGTCTGTTACAGTAGCTGAGTATATTGCTGCATCGGAAGCTGCGATGGAAGCTGTTTGGATTAGGAAATTCATTTTGGGGCTAGGAGTTATACCGTCAATTTATTTGCCTATTAATTTGTATTGTGACAATTCTGCCACAATTACATTCGCCAATGAACCTGAAGTCATGAAAGGCGCCAGACATTTTCCTAGATGATTTCACTATGTTAGAGAACAAGTTGCAATAGGTGAAATCAATTTACTCAAAGTTCACACTGATGACAATCTAGCTGATCCTTTTACGATGGCTTTATCTAAAGAAAAGCTTACTCAACATGCCAATGGCATTGGACTTCGTTTAGCTAGTAGTTTCATGTAGATCTGTGTTTTAGTATTTGGATAAAGGTATGTAAACATTATTATCTCAATGAAATAAAATATTTTGTTATGTTTATTTTCATTCATAATATTGTATCTTATATTCGCATGTTTAATCCATGAATAACTTGTGTTATTCTAAATAGTCCGTTGTCAATTAATGATATGGGAATATCATTGAATTAACACAAATATGAGTTTTGGTAGAATAATATACTTAAAGTATATTGATGCGTAGGACATGTGAAATTCACATGATATTTAATAATATGAATAAATTAAATATATGACAGATCCCAACTACATGATTATATTTTATGGATGTTGTCATTAAAGTAAATCATGAATATTTATCCTCAGACTTGAGATACCAGATAATTGCTGTGGATGTAGCTCATTTTTGTAAGATAGTCTAACGCTATCCGTAACTGGTGGTTATAAGGGCTATTTTCAGAAGTGATGCAAGTTCATGGGTTATGCTAGTAGTCAAGAAAGAATTTGTTCCTTCAAATTTGTTTTGAAGCATAATACTGCTTGACCGCTCGTAGAGTTGAGAAGATGTTTGCATGGCCATGCCCAAAGTCAATCTAGAATATGTTCAGATGTTTTGGTAATCTTGCTCAATTATAAATAACGAGAAACAAAAAGTTAATTATAGAATGACTTAGATCCATATCCATATTAACGTAGTATTAGAAACAAAAGGATAAGTATGATGATGATTCATCAAAAGGTTTTTTTCCAGGAAACCACTCTCAGGGTCGGTCTGGGGGCATTGGGGTGTTATGCTAGACTAACCAATGTCATTATTACATTAATGTATATCTGAGTGGGAGCTGTTAGTTTTACGTATATATTAATGTGATATGACCGGATTCGAACACGAGACTTCGGGATTGCACACTTTACGTAAAAGATTTAATATTTAATAATTATATATAATTCATTATATTTAATTATTAATTCATAAATAAATATAAACACGTAACGACGTTAGTATTTAACGGAATTGACTAACGACCGTTATGAGAAGGAGGATGTCTAATATTTGGAAACAAGAAAAGAAGCTTCCGGAACCCCTAATTACTATAGGGCCTATCGGTTTGTATGGGGATTCCTAATCCCTCTCAAACTTGGACTCCAAGATTTGTAACACTATAAATACATGGTCCTTGTATCATTATTTGTATCCTAGAATCCCTAAACAAATCTTGCTTCTTTTCTCTCCTCTCTCTTTTGTGTGTCGACCGAATCCACATCCCAAAACCCTTTGGGAGTCGATTTCTAAGATACACAGACACAAGTGTTTGATTTGTTTTGTGATCTAGAACCTAGCTTTTCACATTAAATCATATTACATGTGTACAAGAACGAAGAACAAACACAATATTGTTTGTAAGGTTTGGTGATTCGACTTTTGTTCAAGTCGATTTAATAAACCCTCATTCGTAGGGTTTAACTTGTTCTTAATTCTTGATTTCTAGTTCTTGCTAGAAATCACAACGGTACGCATATTCTTTTATATTCGGTTAATTATTATTACACGTATTATGATCTACTTCCGCTGCATGATTTGACGATGTTTACTTGTTTATATAATTTTTATGATATCAAATTCCAACATATTATAGAAAATAACATTCATAAGATTGTTTATTATATGCTCAAATTATGGTCTTCAACCCTAAAAAACATAGGGTTTTAGATTGAGAAGTGCTCACAAGGATGCACTTTTGTTGTAATTTCACCCACGAGATGTATTTGTCTATATTTTTATTTGAGAACAATCAATCACACGAATAGTATATGATTACAAGTAACAAGCAGGTTAGCTCGCGCGATGCTGCGGTGCGCGAGCTTGTGTGATAGGGTGTTTTTGCGAGAACGTAAAATGGTTTGGTATTTTTTTATGTTTTTTTGCTAATTTATTTTGTTCGATACCAGACATTTTTTAGAATGGAAACCGGTCTGGAAATTTGTCCGTGAATGGTAGTAACCGTTTTATGGTAAGGGTATTTTTTTTATAGGTAGGGTATTTTTTATAATGTTTTTGGTATTGTTTTAATACCCTTTTATTACTTTTCTATTTTTACTATGTCATTTAATACCCTTTTATTACCTTTCTATTTTATTACCTTCCTATATGTTATTAATTAGCCCTTTATTTTTCCCCAAATTGATTTTGACCTATTCGGACAAAGGAAAATGGCGACACCACCATCAGAGTATGCCATGTCTCGCACTCCCCATTTCCATGAACTAAGAATCGCAAGTGGTTCTGATAACCTTGAAGGGTGTTTCCATTTGCTTTTCACGCAACAGCACGCGAAGATTGATGGGCTAATTAATGTGTTGTGTGAGAAACGTGATGGCCTGTTTAAGAAGATTGAAAGGATGGAAAAGCTGGTTGAGGAAGGTGAGGGCTTTTGTGTATTTCATGATTCTGGTAACGCGGGGTTGGAATGTATGAAGGAAACTCTTAAGACAGATAAGAAGGTGCTTGCTGGGTTGACTGGTTTGTTGGATGTGGCCTGTGAGGGTAGGAGGGAGAATCGCCGTCATGTTTCCCGGTTCGAGTGAAGCTCTGTGGTACAGTTGTTAAGCTTTTGGTTTAGTAGAATGTCTCTTTTGATGTATGTTTGAATGTTTAAGTGGAATGTGTTTATGTACTGAAATGCATTGTAATGGATTATTATGAATGAAAATGTAATGTTCATGTTTATGATTATGAATGAAAATGCAATGTTTATGTTTACGGTTTTTGTTATTCTTTGTTATGCACTGTATCATTAGTCAATAATAAGTGAAAAGAGAACCATGTGGACCAAATACATGCTTCATTAGGTGCCAATAGTTTAGCTACATACACGATATGTTGCACTCGTACAGAGGTTCAGCGAAGGCATAGATAAGTATTTACAGACCTCACAGTTTTTAGGATGCGCATAAGTGTTTTGCATCGAAGTAGCAAAAGGTAGAAGTGAGTGAGGCTATTACATTAAGCCGTTAGGAGCTAATTTACATAGTAGGATAGTTTTTGAATGCAGCTAGTAAGGCTGTATCTAAGTTGCAAAAGATGGTGGGTGTTGACTGCATTCTAGTTCTTTTTTTTGTTTTCTGACGGTTCGTCTGTGAAGATGCGGCGCTTCACTGTTTTTGGGGCAACACTAGGTTCCATTTCTGTCTTTGATCTAGTTTGCATAGCCACTGAGGCTGCCTGCGGTGGAGTAGTCTCTGCACGGAAAATCGAAATTTGTTTTAGCAACTCAGAGAGTATTGTTTTTTTAAACAGTGAGAGTGTCCCAGTAAATAAAGAAAATTGGAACTTGTTTTAGCAAGGTAGAAGTTAGATTGCATCACCTTGTTATGTTTCTGTTTGTGGTACACCGTGTTGTTCTTGTTTTCCTGGTGTTTCTTCTTCTTTTTGAAGGACTGCGGTGTCCCCTTTTGCTTGAACATTTTCGATTTTAGGCAAAGGTGGGGTGCTTGCAAAAGAAAGATCTAAGTAAATCTGCATGCTAGTTAAAAGTCCTGATAGTAGCTTATTTGTAGGGGAAAAATTTGGTACCTTTTGAAGAATCATCGTTCTCTGTTGTCTCAGTAGTTGTTTGACCTTTTTAGTTCTGGTGTGGGTGCGGGTAAAGCTTTTGGCAACATGTCCGAGGCAACTTGTTTTGGCTTATCTGTTATGCCAAAAACCTCATCCACGACAAATTCAGTAACTCCTGGATTGGATGTTGTGTTGTAGTGGAACTGAAATGTATGGTTTGTTCCAACAATTACCTGTATCTCATTAAGAAAGTGACCTCGTTGAGGATCTTGGTTTGATGCAACTAAGTCTCCACAATTGACCCCAATAAAGTCGTCTGCCTTAGGGGTGAAGAATATGAATGTTGCTGAGCCTGTGCCGTCTGTTAGGGTAGCTTTGAAATTGTAGCTGCATAAATGTAATGATTAGATAGTGAAGCATAAACTGGTCAATATTTGAATGGCACATTTGCGCACCGGTAGTTAGGAGCATGTATGACTCCGGGAATCTTGCACTTGTAGTTCCCATCCTTGTAGGTGACCTTGTTAATGCAGACACAGCATGAGGTATAGTACCATCCCCTGCTCGTGTTGAGCTTGGTTATTGTTGCCTGGCAAGTAAACCGCACCCCCTGGCAAAATATACCGAAAATGTGTGTTAAGTAGTGTATTCATGTGAATAGAGTTTAGCATATGCAAGTTACCTTATAGCTTGCTGCTTTGTGGTTGAAAAGCTGCTGGAATGGGATACGGTTTTTTTGCTGTTCTTGTTCGGTGTCATCCAACCTGTATCTAGTCACACATTGTGGCTCCTTTTCTTGGTAGAGTGCCTTGTATCTGTTAGATGGTTATTTTCTTTTAGGAAAATGAAAGCAGATTTAAATTTGATGGAACATTAAAAAAATCAAAAAGGTGACGCTTACGCTGCTTTGTATTGTTGAAGGTCAGGGATGTCAGGGTTTATGTAGTAGTGCGTTGCAGCGGTGGATGTAAGTTGGAGATCTGTAGTTAGAAAATAGGTCATGGTAAGTTATTCAAGATATGTATAGATGTATAGGAGATGTTTTTACCTCTCTTTAGGAACTTGGTGACCCTGCAGGAGGTCACAGCTATTATGATAGGTCTCTCAAGCCCCTCGATTTCTTTTTTTTCAAACTTGTCAGCGAGGTCATCCCACAAAGTCAACTCAATAGAGATTCGGCTGTTTGCAAAAGCAGTTTAGGGTTAGTATGCAAAGGCGGTTAGTTTTCGAATTATGGGTGTTGAAAAACTTACTTGAGATTTTGGATTTCAACTTTTCTGAGTCTTGATTGATTTTTCGTAGGATTCCCGACATTCCCGGCCTCGCCTGAGTATGTAGGAGAATGTGTTAGGAAGAACCTGTAAGTATTGGGTAGTCTTTTATGCCCTTGTCGCGTGGATCCCAGACTTTTGTAGGTAATTGGTTGTAGGAGGTGAAGTGGAAGTAGTGGTTCGGGAATGACTCTGCTGGTATGGCATCAATTTTAGTTAGCCTCTTAAAGGAAAGAGATGTTGGGTTCTCAAGCGTTCGCTGCCATTTGTCAGTTGGAGTACAGTCAAAATCAGAGACTCGAATGGCCTGGCCAGGGATGAGAATAGGTTTGAAATGGTGAATATCATCGGCATCCATGTTAGCCTGGATTGCGTCGCCCTGTTTATGTGAAAAGCAGTTTTCGTAAGGTTACTGTAACAATAGGAAAAGTTGATTAGGTGTTTGACTTACATGCCGGTCCAATAAGATTGCACGGTATCCTGTTTCAGTTGTGTCCGGAGGATTTCGGCTTGCCCATACACGGTAAACCTTGAGCTCTAGTATTTTTCCTGTGTCCCCTGGCCTGAGGTCTCGGATACAGCTTAGCGTCGCAGGTACTAACGCCATCCTGCAATAAACGAATATTAGAGAAAGTGCTATGTGAGAGAGAAAGTAGGAAACTAAAAGAAATGTAAACCTGCCGCATGTACCTTATGAGCGAGAAACTAATGAATGGAATGCAATAGAAAGAAAAAAAGGCAACAAACGTAAAATGTCATCTACAATAGGTATAATTAGCTGTACATTATGCAACTTTATTCTATGTATTTGAAGTTATGGTAGCGTTATTGTGTTAAGGAAATCTTTGTAAACTATATTTTTAGTGACGTTTGGAGGGTAGGAATCATCTTTTTTTATTAGAATTTTCAGACCGTTTGGGGTTGTTGCTCGTGATAATGCAACATAAAGCTGGCCATGCGCAAAGACAGGTTCTGGAAGATAAACTCCTATTTTATTGAGAGATTGTCCCTGGCTCTGGTTTATGGTCATTGCGTAGCACAGCTTCACCGGGAATTGCTTCCTTTTGAAGACGAATGGCATGTCCTCGTTTGTTATCTTTAGAGTTATTCTTGGGATGAAAACCCTGTCACCAATTCTATTTCCAGTAATAATTTCTGCCTGTATCAAATTGGCATATAGTTGCGTGACTATCATTCTTGTTCCATTGCAGAGCCCCCCCTCCAAGGTTCAGGTTGCGCAACATCATAATTGGGCTACCGATTTTAAGTTCCAGTTTGCTGGGTGGCAGGCCTGGAAATTTTAGAGCGTTAAGGAACTCGGGCGGATATAGGAACTCATTAGCAGCGCCATTTCCCGCTTTAGGAATAGCTTCGTCCGAACTTATGTAAGTTGTTGTTTCGCCCTTCATTGATGAAAGAACCCTTGCATTAATTACATCGGCCGTTTCATTCTTAGGACACACGATTGCCTTTTGTTGTAATATCTCTGCGTTTGGTGAGTCTAATGTTGCCCTGTCATAAATGAAATCGATAAGTGTAGCCAAACCATCATCGTCGTCCTCAATCAGATAATCCTGAGGGATTGTCACCCATTTTTCATTTTTCGGGTCTTCTGTGTCACATTCGCCAATGTTACCGTCTCCAATATCCAATAACCATGAGGCAAATCTCTCCGCCTTTTGTTTCTCAGCGTCGTCAAGCCGTGCCTGTAATAACCTCATGTTTTGTTGAAGCTTGAACACCTTAAAAAGCCTCCATAGATAGGAAGCAGTTATTGATGCTGCCACAATGTCTCGTTTTGTGCCTTTCTTTTTAACCGGCAATGTTTGCCTAAAATCACCTCCTACCATTACTGATTTGCCACCAAACAATGCATCCGGTTTTGTCAGAACATCTCTAAGTGTTCTGTCCAGTGCTTCAAAGCATTTTCTGTCATTCATTGGGGCTTCATCCCAAACAACCAAATCAGTTTCTGAAAGAAGCTTTGCAAGTAGCGTATTCTTTTTCACATGACACATTGACTCATCTGTCAAGTCAAGTGGCAATTTGAACCTTGAATGTGCCGTTGTGCCATGTGGAAGTAACAAAGAAGCGATCCCAGATGAAGCGACTGCCAGGACTATTTTCCCTTCCGAACGCAACCTGTTAATTATTGTTTTCCATAGGAAGGTTTTACCCGTTCCTCCATGACCGTAAACGAACACCAATTGCTGCTCATTTAGGTGAGACGATTGGACAATGAGGTTGTAGATGTCTAGCTGGCGGGCATTTAGTTTTGTGACTGCAGTTTCAACCTCGATTCTTAGTTCCTCGCGGTTGTAGTTCCTTTCTTCCATAAGTAGGCGGTTGTGGAGATCATCTAGCAGGTGTTGTGGAGGAAGTTGTAGGCCAAAGTCAGTGACTGATTTTGAGCAACCATTAAGTATGATCTCTAATTCATACAGAACGTATCATTTCAATTCTGGATTGTTGATGTGGAGATCTTGAATGTGAGTCATACCAGCAGCCCTTATTGGAATATCGTCAGCCATGAGTGACCAATGTTTTTCCCACAGGCGAATTGTGTCCGCGACCTCACAATAAAGNGTGGAGATCATCTAGCAGGTGTTGTGGAGGAAGTTGTAGGCCAAAGTCAGTGACTGATTTTGAGCAACCATTAAGTATGATCTCTAATTCATACAGAACGTATCATTTCAATTCTGGATTGTTGATGTGGAGATCTTGAATGTGAGTCATACCAGCAGCCCTTATTGGAATATCGTCAGCCATGAGTGACCAATGTTTTTCCCACAGGCGAATTGTGTCCGCGACCTCACAATAAAGGAGAATTTGAGCAAAGAGTGTGCGTAGCTCACTTGTTGTAGCTGAGATTGCCGCCTCTTGTAAGGCTGTGTCCCATTCTTTGTCGTCTTTCAGTAATCCCATTGCTTGGCAGGCTGCTCGGTAGGTCGGGAAAACTGTGTTGTTAACTTTTCTAAGCTCTTCAAACGATCTGCACCCTTTCTGGTGACATAACAGCATCCTCAGGTAGAAGAGCTCCCCCGATGCTGGGTGCACATATGCAAGTCTTCCAATCGAATACCTTGTTTTCTGTTTCCTAGGCGTCCATATCTTTGTAGCGTCGTTCCACACGAAAGACTTAGGGAAATCTAAATACGTTAGGTGCCGGCCTTCTTGGTATAAATTGTTGCACGTAAACCATTCGGTCAGTGTTGTCATTGTTCGTCCCTGATCAGTGACAACATATCCCAAAGGCTCTCTGTCCCGGAAACTTATCCGTTGCATACCCTCAAGATGAACTGCAAGGATTTGGACGGCTGGTTCTCGGTGATGTATCGGGAAACCGAGAATTCTCCAGCATGCCTCGTGTGGACAGATAAACCGGCCATCTATGAAGTTCTTAATCTCGTCAACCTGAATTCGTGGAGCATTAGCTGATGTCGATGGTTGACCGATCGGTCTGGTGATTCGAGCTGCAATTCTATCCGTCCCTTTTGATATGTATTTGAATAGATACTTGATCAGCATGCTCCAGCCACAATATTCCACGTTTATGTGTGCATGGAACATAAGGCAGAGGGTCCTATTGTACGGGACCACATATGTGTTATCTAGTCTCACCCTCTCTCTTGTTGCATAACGTTGGTTTTTTCTTCTTCGGTAATGTACATGGCCATTCTTGTAAAAGAACGTCTTCTCTTCATTATTTTTCGGGAATTTTTTTTGCACGAACCTTCCTTCATACATGGTGCGCCCGGACTAACTGCTCCACATGGCCCATGCAACATCATTTCGGTCACAACTTTGTACCCTTGTGGATCAGTCTCTCGGTCAGGTAGCTCGGCACATATGAATTTGTCAACATCCTCGAGTGACTGTATCTTGTGACCTGACTTTAGCCATAGGAGTGTGTGACAGTGTGGAAGCCCACGCTTCTGAAATTCTATCGTGTATAAAACTGCATTGGTAAGCAAATGGAAAGAAAATGCAAGTTAGTGATACATATTTCCCTTTTTATTGTTTTATCTATGACTGACTTGTAGCTTTTATTTACTACTGCAATTTTCGATAAAGACATACCTCCTGCAGCAGGTCCAAATATGGCCCCGTCTTTCAGAGCTTCGATAAAATGATGCACTTTTTGCTCAAAAACACGGTCTACAACATCGGCTCTATCAGCTGGTGAAAGGTTTGGATGAGAACGCATATACTTTTTAATTTCTGGCCATTTGACATTGCACGTGAAGGTAATGAAAAATTGAGGGTTGCTAAGAACTCGACAAATAGCAAGAGCATCGAGATAGTGGCTATACATATACCGCGGCCCACCAGTGAAACTTGAAGGTAAAATTATTCTTCTACCTATGTCTGATCCTGAACGATCTCCCCTTGAAATAGCATCATAAATCCCTGACAAATATTCGCTTCTTATATCATTTTTCTTTGCTCTCACAAAATCAAGCCGTTCTTGCTCCAGGGCACAATAAACTGACACAACGTATTGCTGAAACAACCTGCCAGCCTTGAAGAGAAGCCCGTGCAAATGAGGCCTTTCATGTATCTGGTAGGTGTAGTAGGTCTTCATAGTCATTTTTGGTTTCTCTCCATTTGGCCTATGCGTTTCCAACGTTAGCTTTGTAGTATACCCTGGCTGACCATACACAAACAGGAGCGGGAATTGTAATGCCATGTAGGTAGAATGTAGCTTGTTAATCCGTTGTGGCCGTTCACCTTTCTTGTGTATTATGACATCATACTCTGTGTATGTTTCAGGGCCACTTTCAAAAACGATAGCGCCAAGGATGTCTGTTGATGGCAACTCATATTGGCGAGCCCCATCTACGTTATAAAGGCGAATAGTGAAATCAGGCACATCATTTTCATTGCATATGTCTCTCGCTGTCCTAAACAACGCGACCAATTCATTGTGAGTATCCAAAATTTGTATCAGCTACTCAACAACCTCAGGTTTCAAAGACCGTGAATTATCTCCGCCAAAGTGGCACAGTCTATTTGCTACCTCATTACGAGTGTAATTGGTATGTGCTATTTTACACATACTTTTGACCTTAGTTTAAGTGATAAGAATACCAAAAACTAACGTTAAACGCCAAAGATATCGTGTTTTTGTGTTTGTGACTGTGCAGGAAAGGATATTGCAAAAACGACATCAAAAGCAACCAAAAAGCCTAAAACGAGCACGAGATTTGGAAAAGAGTTTGAAAGTGAAGCCGAAGATGAAATTTGCTTAAGAAAAGCCCGTGACGACGAATTTATCTCTTAAAGGCTCGAGAAAATGAAAGAGACACTTAATCGAAGTTCAAAGAATAATTATCACGATAAGCTTCCCAAATTCGAGCAAGTGATCACTTTTACATCTTTGAAGACTTTTAGAGAACACATCAACACGAAGCCTCAAGTTACAAGGACCTACGTTTAATTTTTAGAAGTTGTAGTAGTGTTGTAATAGAAGTTTTAATGATGTTTTCATGAGATGTAAAAGTCTAGGGGGCAAAATGTACACGAAGGTAAACTTAAGCTCCCCCTAGCTTGATAAATACTCCATGTTAGCTTCATTTGAAAGCTAGTAGGATTTAGTAGGTTTTAGTTTTGTTGAGTGTGTGTAAGTTTTTATTAATGCATTTTTAATATTTCATGTCTTAAATTTTCCTTTCAAGCTTAATGTCATTAATCTTAATCTTTCTTCTAAGTTTTTATATATTTTGAGTTATTATTGATCTTTGTTTACAAAAACTTAATCTTTCATTTAAGCTTTTACAAATTTCTCACCACCTTTGCATGCTTCCATTCGAAAATGACATAAAAAAAATATATGGTTTAGCTTATTTTGGTTCGTTGGCTATTTCAAAAGCCTTTTCATTGTTTAAATTTCGTTTTCTATAAAACCTATACAACTTTTTTAGTGTTTAGCATTTTTTTATTTCACGTAAAAAAGTTCCATACATTTTTCTTTTAGGGTTTAGCGAGTTTGTCCAAATGTTTGCGAGTATGGTTGTGTTTCCCATTTTAGCGAGTATGGATCATGTCATTTAGCGAGTATCACTTCAGGTTTAGCGAGTATGCTATGTATTTTTGCGAGTATGTTCTTGGCAAAATAAGATCTTGCGAGTATGGTTTGATATCCTAGCGAGTATGAGTCTCTTTGTTTTGCGAGTATGTTCATTTGCAATAGCGAGTATGGTTCTCTTTGTTTAGTGAGTATAGGTCAAGTCTGTTAGCGAGTTTGGTAATCAATCTTGCGAGCATGAAACATTTTACAAGTTTGGTTTCTTTCTTTTGCGAGTATAAGGTTTTCTTTTTGCAAGTATCATTTTTAGTTAGTGAGATTTAGTTTTTAGTTTCCTAGTTTGTTTAACTTTTGTGTCGAGTCTAGTGTTGAGTCTTTTTATTCCTTTTCAAGTGACAATTGTTTCTTAAGCCGGACTTGGCTTTTAATCACTTCATCGTTTAATCGAGTGAAGTTTTGTTTAGTTCTTTTCTAAACGAAACTCCGTCGAATTTTTCTAAAATTTTTTTTATCTTAGTTTACTTTCGTGTCATCTTAGTTTATTAAATCTTTTATAAGTTTTACGTTTACTTTTTACTTATTAAATCTAAAATCCAAAAACATTTTACGTTCTTATTTTACTTTTCTTTCTTTTTTAATTATCTTAGTTTCATCAAGTGTAATGTTTTACTTTGTTATTAATTCTATTTCTTTTAAACACGTTCTTATTTGCATTAAGTTTTAAAAGTTTTCTCGTAGTATAAACAAAACCAAATATAATCTTTCAAACTCATTCACTTCACATAACTCACGATTTTGAGTGACGAGATCAATTCAACCCTCGTTGGGACTACGACTCGAGGTTCAAGCTTCACCGCTTGATATACGACTTATCAGTAATATATGTAGAGCTGCAAAAATTTTGGCCTTGCATTATCTGGCGGACAGAGTGCTCCTATCTGGTGACGTATCTCCCCTGAAACCTTGAACACATATGGACCTCTCCCATTATTGACCGTATCATCTATCTCCGCACCAAATGAGGTCATACTGAACATTTGATTATATGCTCTAATGTTTTCCATAAAGTGCTTGTCCTTGAACAATTGTTTTATAGAATCTGGTGAGTCCCTTTCTTGTTGAAGACGCACGTTGCCTTCTCCACAGCAACGGCTATAACGGATCCTGGAACCTCTGCTACTCTTTAGCCGTCCACCAAACCAAAAAGCTGCGCCACACCAGTGACACCTCCAATCAGCATCACCAATATCAATATATGCAGGCGTCAGACCTGTGACAGACAACATAGACATGGTTGCATGAAATTATTGCAATGTAAGTGTTGTCAATTAGTATATTGTAAATACGCTGCACGACTGAATTTACCTTCACCATTAACAGTTGTTGTAGAGGCATAATTAGAGGTACGCCTACTTGAACTCCCCTGCGGTCTAACCGCACATGTTTCAAGTCTAACCGCACCTGTTTCAAATCTCCGGTGTTGGTCCTCTCCTGTAAGTTCAGGCAAAAATTCACGTTTGTTATAATCTAAAACTCCTAAAGAAGTAAAGGTAGCAATTCAAGTTCGACTAAACCTTTAATACTGACTGCTATAACTTGACGGATCTGATACATTGGTAACAATTGCAGGGTCCCGCAGCTTAGGTTGCAAGATACTGCTAGATGTTGCGCCGGCTGAAAAATAATTCAGGTTAGCTTCTTTCCTATCAGTCGCCAATGTTGTAAACCACATAATAGTAAAGACACTAATATAACCTTGGCCATTTTCTTGGTCATTTTCTGAATGGCACTAGTACAAAAAGTTCTATTGGTCACGCATGGTCGATTTTGAAATGTCACACTGTAACATTTATACGTGACTAAATGTACCAGAATAAAATGAACACCCACACTTGATCCGACTTGTGTGACCATTTCGTAATTCTATTGTCACACATTTGAATATTTATGTGACTAGAGGTAACTGGAAAAAAAATTTTGGATTATTTAGTCACTTTTAATTCGAGACGTGTGACAGATACACAAATGAGCTCGAAACATTAGTCACACTATAGATATACATATGTGACAAATATATGTCACACAATTTAAAAGTGTGATCAAAATAGATATATGGTCACATGAGGTAATTGTGTATGTGGCTAAATTATATAGTCAAGTTTGTCACACATTATTTAAACGTGACTGCTATTCTTTGCTGAATAGCGTCTGAAATGTGTGACAACGGAAAAGTAAGTTTGAAGCGTTAGTCATGATATGCATTTAATAGTGACAAATATATGTCACACAGTTGACGAGTGTGACCAAATGTCATATATGGTCACACTGAACCATAGAAACATGATTAAGTGTAACGAAAATTCGATACATATGGTCATGTAAGTTAATATGTGTGTCTAAAGTTTAGTGTGTGTTTTCTTGCCAAATCCTAATGTGTATAGTCACACTTAATTGAATCACGATCATGTGACTATAGGCTTTACAAAAAAACATAAAAATAAATAAATAGTCACATTGTAACTATAGGCTTTACAATAGTCACACCATATCAGAAATGTGTATCTAAATGATGTTTATGGCCACATTATAAGGGTATTATATGTGACCAATACATTCTAAATAGTCACATTGAGTTTCTGGCTCTTCCATACATTTTGAAGATCTCATCATCTGAGTATCGCTTTAATTGAACAAGCTTCCAACCCTTCATATTGTTTAGATAGTACTCATAGTACTTCCTCTTTTGCTTAACTGTTGGATGCCTGAGCACTTTTCTCTTCTTTCTTTGATTGAGATAAAATTTCTTCCTCTCAGCTTCATAATTCCTCTTCCATTCATCTTTTTGTTCTTGAGTGTACTCTTGCATTTCTTCTTTTATTTATTTCATCAGTGCAATATCAGCATCACCTTTAATCCTTTCTTCATCCCAAGAATCCAAGAGTGCTTTTGTTTTGGCCTCAGCTTCAGCGTGTTTCCTTCTTTGTTCAAGTACCATCTGATTCTCCTCTGCAAACAAAGCAGCAATTTTCTTGCAGCAGCTCCATCTACTTCAAGTTGCTTGGGTTTGGGCCAATACACAAAAGGAAGATCCTTTAAAGGATCATGCTTAGGCTCTTCAACCATAATACCTTTGCCTTTGCCCTTATAACTTGGCTCTTGTACACTCTTCTTGATTTGTTGAGTTGGTTCTCGAATCACCACACCTTTGACAGGTACTCTTGGTTGTTGTGGTGGTGGTTGTGAGTGTTCTGTTGGTAGTGGTGATTGTGGCACTGCTTGTTTAAATCGTGTCTTCAATAGAATCATTGCTTCGGCCAAAGTTTCCTCATCATCACTAGCAATAGGAACATTTTCCTCAGCAGTAGTATCCTCCTTGGCAATTTCTGCACTTGCACCAGCAGTAGAATCTCCCATGCCTTTGATTGATGCTTCCATAACAACCTCATTACCTTGATTATCAGCAATCATATACTCATCATCATTCTCAGCAAAATCCACATCCATATCTACACCAATGTCATCACCAGCAGCAGCACTATCAAAATTTTCCGTAGCTTCCCCTGAATCCTTGGTTTCATTCCTCCCCTGTTTGGGATCATCCTCCC
>LBNU01004977.1:10398-44189 GCA_014162995.1 Artemisia annua
TGCCTTGAGCAACCACTATCTTTGATCCATTCATCCGGTTCCAAATTAACTTTGAAGCACACCTATTTTATACAAAACACTCAAACATTTGGTCCCCAATATCTCATGGGTCCATTTTGGTTAAACATTCCATTAACTTGATCCATGTATGGAAATAGAAGATATGGGTTCCATGACATGTAATTTAGAGTTTGGTAATGTCTAGGTGTGTTTTGCTTCCAACATGTTGGTAGTTTGGTTGCATGTTGTAGTTGCTCTTTGGAAAGGGGCGTTTGGGAATAGGAGTTTTAGGTCTCGGTTGAGTGGTTTTAGCTCTAAATTCATTTCTACCAAGTCCTACTCCAACCTTAATAGCTGGCTTTAGTTTTGTATCATTTATACTAATTTTGGACTTATTTGTGACTTTAACGAATTTAGTACGGTCCGGCGTAGAAACTAGTTTTTCTGCTGCAGACCTTGCGGAACCTTTGGGTTCAACGGGCGGAACCCTGTTTCTTGTGCTTTCTTGTCTTGTTTTGTTTGACTCTTTAGCGTTTCTAATTTCATGAAACCTAATCCCGTTTTATCAAATGGTGACTTTTTGAGTTTCATTTTTTCATCCGCACAAGAAATACTTTTATCAAACTTTTTAAACTTTGAGGTTTGTTTGATTAGATCGTTTTGAGTAGCTTTAAGTTTCTCAATTTCGAGTTTAAACTCTTCACATGATTTGCACAATGTGTCAATACTTATACTCTTTTCTAACCTCTTAGCTTTTTCTTTTAGTTCATATACTTCATTTTCCAAAAATTTCTTTTTGGTTTTCAAAAATTTGTTTTTGTTTATGATTTTTAGACATAGTTCACAAAGTTTGCTATATTCATTTTGTAATGTATCATCATCAATAGAAGAACAAGATGAGTCGGATTGTACCTCATTTGAGTTTTGAGCCATGAGAGTAATTTCTTCGTTCTTTGGCTCTTCGTCATCTTCTTCACTATCGCTCCAAGTACCACTTACAAAAGCTCGTTGAGTTTTACTTTTGGGTGCTTTTGGACATTCTCCTATGAGATGACTTGTGTCTCCACACCTAAAGCACTTTCTTTCTTCTTTTCTTTCTTGTCGTCACAATCTTTTCGGGAAGCTTTCTTATCATCCTTAGGTTGCCTAACAAACTTTCCTCGTCTTCGAAAGAACTTTTTGAAGTCTCTAACGGCCATTGCATATTCTTCATCATCACTATCCGAGCTAGATTCTTCATCATTACTTGATTGAACTCTAGCTTTCAATGCAATAGACTTCACTTTTTCTTTCTTGCTTTTAATTATTTCTGAATCTTTTTCCATCACCATTTCATGAACTTTGAGGTTTCCAATTAGCTCATTAAGTGACATGCTTGAAAGATCCTTAGATTCTTCAATTGCCGTCACTTTGGCTCTCCACTTTGGATGGAGTGCTCTAAGGAATTTTCTGACAAAATTCTTGCTACAAAAAGATTCATCAAGTGCTTTAAGTGAAGTAATAATAGTGTTAAACCTAGCAAAAGCACAATCAATAATCTCATCTTCGGGAATAGTAAATTGCTCATATTGTTGAACAAGAAGATCAATTTTGTTATCTTTAACTTGTGAATTCCCTTGATGAGTGACTATTAAAGATTGCCAAATTTCTTTAGCGGTTTTACACATAAAGACTCTTTCATATTCTTTCTTTCGTAAAGCATTGTAAAGCATCATTTTTGCCTCATTATTTTTAGCAATCAATTTCTTTTGATCTTCATTATGTTTGGTAAAAGAGCTATCTTCATCTTTACCATTTGTACCATCTTTAAAATTAGCTATGTTATCACTATTAATAATTATATACCACAGATCTATATCTTTTGACATCACGTAAGTTTCAAAATGGTTTTCCAATATATGAAACCATTAGCTTCAAATAGTGGTGGTCTTTGCATAGATTGCCCTTCTTTGTAATTTTCAAAATCCATGGATCGTTTCAAGTTTTAAAACACAATATATTTTAAAAGCTTGAGTAACGTAGCTCTGATACCAATTGTGGAAAACTAGAAGGGGGTTGAATAGTTTACTGGTTTTTAAGTTAATTATATTTTGAAACTTTACGTTTAATCAAAGATCTAAACTACAAGACAATATATAATATGCAAGAGTAACGAAAGAAACAATCAAACCACAACACGATAGTTTATCGTGGTTCGGCTACAAGGACTCTTTTTCCTTACCCTACTCCATGCCCCGAGTTTCCAACTCGAGAATTTCTTTCACTAGTCAACAAGCTCCTTTCACCGGCGAAGAAAACCTTACATGTCGCTTACACAAGATTACTGACACAAAGCTAGATGTCGATTTCTTTTACAAGGGTACAACCACTCCCATCACACTATGTATTTTAAGGCCTAAAATACTAACCGATCACTACTTAAAGTACACAATGAATAGATGTATAAACCACACTAGTTTACACAATACTAAGCTAACAAGACTTGCAACTTTATGTTGAACCTTGTAACTTTTGGTATGAACTTGTGATCTCCTTTGCTACAAAAGATCTTACACAAATGAAGTGTTAATGAGTTAGATGAATGTAATGAGAATGTATGTGTAAATTATAATGAGAAATGATGGTTGATTTCTTGCAAGTGGTTTGGTATTTATACCCAAACAAGTCAGCACCCTGGCGGACACGGCAGAACCAAACCATGGGTTCCGTCCGTGTACTCTCAAGGTTCCGCCAGGTCTGACAGACTAATGTGCAAGAAATCTTTCCAATTTAAGCAATGTCACATCCATGTTCCTACTAGTCAAACACACAATAGATAAAGTAAAAGACTTTCTAAAATGTGTAAGAAGTCTTATGGAAAATCAAACACTCAACCTTTCCATAAATGCTCATGATGCATATCATGATGTCATGTACATTTTCTATTTTAGGAAATATGAAAATGTTACGTTTTATATGAAATGTAAATGTAGCAAATGTTTATATGAAATAAAGTCTAGTTATGCAAGTCTTAAACTATAATTATGTTTTACTAAAAACTAAATTTTACACTTTGTCGTTAACAAAACTTAGCAAAGATCGTAAAATATAAATAACGTTTTTACGCAATATTTGTATTAACACTCCTCCTTCCTCCAAAGGCAAACAACCAACATCTTCCAAAGGCAAGCAACCAGCAGTATCTGATTCCTCCTATAGTGATCTTCTCTCATGTCCAAGCTATGTGTCCCCCTATGAAGACACTGATGATGAAGGAGCTTCCCAGCCACCTCCAGTCTCTGGGATGCGAACAGAGCCACCTCCACTCTCAGCTGTGCTCACAAGTGAGTTTGAGAGGGTTGTATTTGCAATGAGCAGGATTCCGGTGCCTATGTCTTCTCAACAACGGCCAAGACCACCCAAGCAAGTGTTGGGACTTGCTTGTCCAAAGGTGTGGGATGCAATGCAGATGCAAGCCAGAGGAGTACACAAGAACCTACCTGATCTCAAGGACAAAGGGAAGAGGAAGATGGAGTAGTGGGATGATTGGGAGGTTGTTTGGGTAGGTAGTTTTGGTAGATGGTTTGATTTATTGATGTAATAGGACTTGGCTTTGTAATCAGCATCTAAGGATGCTAATTTTCATTGAATGGAATAGAGGGCAAGTCCCTATTTTTATGTTTATGTTGATTTGTATGCTTGCCAGTTGAACCAGCAGGATTGTGATCTCCCGTCTGCAAAACAGAGTTAATATACAAACTATCCAAAATCTGCAAAACAAACTTAGTGTACACAAACAAAACTAAAATAAATCATAAGTTAATACAAATTATACAACTATAAGCCTCCCCTTAGGCTTATGCCTCCCCTCAAACTCAGGACTCAGGGATTGACCATTCCAATGTGGACAACTAAGTGATTAAACCTAGGTCCATCAAAAGCCTTTGTTAACAAATCAGCCACATTGTCATCTGTATGTATTTTAAGCACTTGTATTAAGTGTTTCTCATTAGCATCCCTAACAAAATAATTCCTAATTTCAATGTGCTTTATTTTTTGATGAAACACTGGATTTCTAACTATGCATATTGTACTTTGGTAATGTAGATTCATCACCAACACAAACCAATTCCTAATTCAAACCAATAATCTATTAGGGCTTTGGCAACACATGCGGGGACGTGCGGTGAGGGGTGGTTCCCGCACGGGAACACCGCCGCCGGTCATTCGGTGAGGGTGCGGGAGGCCCCCTTGCGGGGAAGTTTACCGCACAAAAGAGGACAAAAAATTCGAACGTTGGAGGCTTTTTTTTGACCGTTTAATGCAACGGCTATTTTTTTTCTTATATATTGTTGTGTTGTTGTTGAAATGAGACACAAAAAAAATCACAACCACTGCTAAAAAAAAAGAATTACGATTCAAAAAACAATATGGAAGGTCACGATGCTATATTTAAAAGAATTGGTTCGACTTTATTGTTAGATGAGCCATTCGAGTGGTCTAACGATAGTAGTCTCGATTTTTTTGCTGCCGCGATTGACGAAGATGAAGAAGATACGGCTGAGTCATCACGAAAATCAGTAAAACGCAATCGGGTCAATGCTGCACAAAGATTGCATCGTGATTATTTCTGTGAAAATCCGAAATTCGACGGTCAATTTTTTGAAGACATGTATCGTATGCCTAAAAGTTTATTTTTAAAAATCACGCAAACTATTGAGGCTAGATTCGAGTATTTTCAGGAAGGTTATGATGTTAGAATGAAAAAAAGTTTCACAGCCATACAAAAATGTTTGTCTGCCATTAAACAACTCGCAACCGGTGCACCACCGGATGAGTTTGACGAATATTTAAAAATGGCACAAAGGAACTTCACGTGAATGCCTTCAATTTTTTTGTGATGCTATTATTCAAATATATGGTCGAGATTACTTACGTAGGCCAACAAGCCATGATATTGCATGTTTGTACGAAGCACACGAAGCTCGACATCACATTCCGGGTATGATCGGTAGCCTAGATTGCACACATTTCGTTTGGAGGAATTTTCCGATGGAATTGAGGGGTCAATATAAAAGGGGTGATCATCAATACCCCACGGTTATGATGGAGGCAGTGGCGTCTCAAGATTTGTGGATATGGCACGCGTTCTTTGGACCGCCGGTTTAAACAATGATGTGAATGTTGTGATGCAATCTCCAGTATTCATCACCGAGCGTAATGGTACGGCACCTAAGTGCCCATTTTATGTGAATGGCCATATGTACAAGCGTGGCTACTATCTAACCGATGGCATATATCCTGCATGGTCTACTTTTGTTAAAGCGTTCAAATATCCAACCGATCCGAAAGAGAAAAAGTTCAAGAAAGTACAAGAGTCGGCTCGAAAGGATGTTGAACGGGCATTTGGTGTTCTCAAGGGTAAATCGGGTATACTGAATCGACCCTTACGGCTACACACGGTAGAAAGAATTAGAAAACTAGTTTATGTGTGTGTGATATTGCACAACATGATTATACATGATGCCGGTAACGCAATCTCGCCTGTTCATATTCGGGATCCTCCAATCCAACCGGTGTTTGACGAAGCAGCCTTAGCTGAGATTCGAGATGAGGATACACATTTTCGTGTCCGATTTGATCTTATGGAGCATATTCACGCTCAAAAATTACCATATCTCGAGGTGGACGATGAAGATGATGAAAATTAGTTTTTAGTATTATGTAATGGTATTTTATGTTTTTTAATAATATTATGTAATGTTTATTTAATTTAAATAAAATTTTAGTTTTTAATAAATTTTAATAGAGTTTAAAAAAGAAAAAAGAAAAAAGAAAAAAAAAAGAAGTGAGNCAGCCTTAGCTGAGATTCGAGATGAGGATACACATTTTCGTGTCCGATTTGATCTTATGGAGCATATTCACGCTCAACAATTACCATATCTCGAGGTGGACGATGAAGACGATGAAAATTAGTTTTTAGTATTATGTAATGGTATTTTATGTTTTTTTAATAATATTATGTAATGTTTATTTAATTTTAATGAAATTTTAGTTTTTAATAAATTTTAAAAGAGTTAAAAAAGAAAAAAGAAAAAAGAAAAAATAAAAAAGAAAAAAAAAAAGTGGGTGAAGGGTGAGGGGTGTGTTGCCAACAAAAAATGAGTTAGGGAAGGAAAAAGTGGGGGATGATTTGGCATAAAGGGATTGGGTGTAAGTGAGTGAAGGGATTTGGGGTGAGGGGTGTGTTGCCAACCCCTTATAACCAAAACAAATGTAACCGTGATTACCAAATACTGATACTAATAGCAATGCAGAACCTAATTTACTACCAAACACTTCCGACCATTATTACTACTTTTTTTTTTTTTTTTTTCAATAGTAGCTTCCAATAACGAATATTCCAATTCAAACAATTGGTTTCTTACAAAACCAAAATGAAATAAATAAAATCCCAAACATCGATAATAATTAGGACCACTGTGATGCTTTATTTTTCTTTTATTTTTCTTTGTCGCGAGCAATAATGGAGGACAAACTAGCACACATATTTTGAAAACAGGAAACTTTTTTATTTTATTTATTTTTTCATCCTAGCTCTTGATACCATGTAGAAATCAAGAAAATGCTGAAAACTATGGCTGCGTTTAGTAAGGAGGTTTTGCAGAAAAATTTTCCAAGAAAACCTAAGAAAATGGAAAACGCGTTCAAATTGAGTTTTTTCCAAAAGTTTTCTTGAAAAAATGGAGAAGCTGTTTTCCAAGTTTATAACTAAGTTTTGGAAAACTCCCTTTATAAGTTCTCCATAGGTTTTCCATTTTAGAAAACTCCATCTAAACATGTTTTCAAGTGTTCTCTAGAGAAAGAATAGCTCTCCCATTTTCCAGAAAACTAAAAAATGAAAACTAAGAAAATTTTTCCATTACTAAACGCGCCCTATATTATTTAGATTTATTAAATAATGAAGGTTACAAAACATTATATAGAAAACAAACTAACCTAACCCTAGGAACTAAACGGGCCAAACCCAACGGGCTATGGGCCTTTATTATCTAACAAGTTGATTGTAGCTTATCGACATCAATCCTTAAAGCAGCAAGCAGGCATCAACACGCGGTGTCAATGGTGAGTGAACTTTATTTTAATAAATGTTTGGGCTTCATCTTCGTGATCATGTATAATTGTGACTGTATAAATGAATATTTTCGTATACATGCAAACGAGCAGTGAGAAGACATTCGCAATGACCGGAATCACCGAATATACTTAGGTGATAAAACTTATAATTGTTAACTAGGGTCATTACTATTTAATTTAAAAAAATAGGACTGTCATCATAAGTCTTCCATTCAAACTGCTTGCAAGTACAATTATAATTGCAAATCGACGAACAGTCAACATTAAAAACAGTCAAGGAAACAAATACCTAACAACTAGAGCCTAGTGAAACAAGAAACATTAAAAACAAACAAATAGACACGTTATATTAGACTAACAGGGTACCCGCGTGTTGCAGCGACGGGTACCATGAAATAATAGTATTCAGCGAAAATTTGTTTTATTTTATATTTTACGATACAATAGATATACCGATGACGACAATTTTAGTTTTGAATAATTTTATGCAATAACAATATTTTTCATAAAAAAACGGTAGATTATCCATGTGATGTTGTGACAGTACTGAGTTGGTAGCAGACATATTGTAAATGTATGATGTTAAAGTAGTTGACAATGACCCGTATTCGCAAGTTATCATTAAATAATAACACCATAGCGAAATTTAAAAATCACTTATATTAAACTAAAGAAAATTTAGTTCTCTAAAAATGTTTGTCATATTTGTCCCACATAAATAGATGATACAAGTAAAAGAGTACTTATATAGATAAAGAAAAACTAAATATTCAAAAAGTCATGTGGGTTACTTTAAAGAGTATAATTATTATTATACAAATATATGTAATGAATATAAGATAAATAATTAGCACTTAGCACTTTGCATCCTTTGCTTTGAAAACATCGTCTGATTTTTATAAAACAGTGTTTTTAGTTTTTACGGTAACTTTTATCAAAAAAATTCAAAAAGGTGTATATGTTTGTTTCTCGAGGCACTCTTGCGATTTATTGATAATTTTTAAACATTGTTATTTATTATGCGTTTTGAAACTCTATTGATTTAATAATATCGTTTTCGGACGACTTTTATGGGCAAGCCGAACCGGTGGTGACTCCGGTTCCCGGTTGAATCCGTTGGTCCGGTCCGGTTTTTAAAACCATATGTAAATTGTATGAAACTTTGTGTGTTTTATTAGTTTGTACAATATGTATAATAACAAGTATTTTTCATGTTAGAGCTATTTTAAAAATAACATTAATTAGGTAATTATTGTTACAGACGTTTTTTTTTCCTTTCATTAAATTCCTTTGTAATTTTTTTTAAAAAAAACATATACTCCGTATACAAAAAGTGCTTTAAAGTGTTGCAACCAATGCTATTATATATGTACTTATTAAAATTTGCTATTATAAGCAAGTGTTGAATCTTAATTTTTTAAGCCTTTCATTTTAAAAATGTCTCAAATGCTTTATAATGTAGTATAGATATAGATATGTGAAAATGTGTATAATCATGCAAACAAACAATTATCACCTAGCACTTTGCACCTTTGCATCCTTTGCTTTGAAAACATCATCCGATTTTTATGAAACAATGTTTTTAGTTTTTACGGTAAATTTTATTAAAAAAAAATTTTACAGGTGTATATGTTGGTTCTCGAGGCACTCTTGCGATTTATTGATAATTTTTTAACATTCTAATTTAGTATGCGTTTTGAAACTCTATTGATTTAATAATATCGTTTTCGAACGACTTTTATGGGCTAGCCGAACCGGTGGTGACTCCGGTTCCCGGTTTAACCCGTTGGTCTGGTCCGTTTTTTAAAACCATATGTAAATTGTATGAAACTTTGTGTGTTTTATTAGTTTGTAGAATATGTATAATAACAAGTACTTTTTAAGTTAGGGGTATTTTAAAAATAACATTAATTAGGTAATTATTGTTACAGACGTTTTTTTTTCCTTTTACTAAATTCCTTTGTATTTTTTTTTAAATATATGTACTCCAAATACAAAAAGTGCTTTACAGTGTTGCAACAAATGCTATTATAGTTGTACTTATTAAAATTTGCCATTATAAGCAAGTGTTTAATCTTAATTTTTTAAGCCTTCCATTTTAAGAAGGTCTCAAATGCTTTATATAGACATGTTATATTAGATACACAAAAAGCTAGTTCTGCAATCACATTAATCATAAATGTCAAACATAACAGGGTTTACATACATTACAAAAAGCTGATACACATGTAGCCTACACGGAGAAGATGAGTGCTTGAAGTGTATGGGAACATCTGTAATGATATGCTTAGTTTATTTCTTAGACGTGTAAGAGTATCAAACTATGTGTTAGAAAAGATACTTGACTAGTCTGATTAAAGTTCCAGATTATCCTAAAGGAGGTACACACATTATCCTAAAATCCATTACAAAAACTTTAAATATATACATGTCAAGCCTGCATGGAGCAGATGAGTGTTTAAAGAGCATTAGAACATCCGTAACGACAGGCTTTGTTTATTTCCCAGACGTGTAACAGCATCAAACCATGATAATGAAAAGATACTTGACTAGTCTGGTTAATTTTTGGTTTAACCATCAAGCACTCAAACAAAAAGAAAAAAGAAAAGCACATGTCATCAACAAATAGTTACACCAAAGAGCCGAAAAATACCATTGCAACTATAAATTATCGACAAACTCAATGCAGATTGAATTTCATGGTGATGAACCTTGTTTGAGGGTGTGTTTGTAAGCTAATTTTATGAGCTTATGGAAAACATGATAAGCTCATATGCTTAACTTTTGAAACTATGAGCTTATAAACTTTACAAGGTCAAACCAAGTAGATAAGATCATAAGATAGATAAAAATCTTATAACAGATTTGGTTTAAGCTACTTTATAAAAATTTATGGTTTTTTTAAATTATAGGTTATTATCATACATAGTAGAAGACTAATACCAAACACTTTTAAAATCTTAATTCTGCTTAATACTTACTTTCGAAGTCCTTCAATTGTCTGTACAAAAGCATTAATACACTTGGGCTACTAACTCACTGTAGTATCTGTACGAGTGGGACGACAGTTGCTACATCAAACCCATTTAATGTTCTTGCTATGGATGATACAGATGAGAGTGGTATTCCTTGTCCTACTCCTATTGGTGAGAAAAATAGGAAGCTTGAAAAGCTAATTATTGATGGAAAAGCTACTCTTGTGGATGATGATGGTCATCTTCTAAAAAATGTTGATTATCCGGGTAATAAAATGGAAACTAAGGTAAATAGGTCTCAAAAGACTGGTAAGGATTCACAAGAGCAGCTTGTGAGTGACTTGAGAGAGAAGGAGAAGGAGGCGGCTTCGAAACCTAGTTCTTCGTCTTCTCCGTATGCTAAGCCTAGTTCTTCTACTTCTCCATGCATTTCTTCAACAAAGATGGTTAACCCGTTCTCAAAGGTAGGGGATGTGGTTTGTTCTGACAGTGATGAGGATGACGTTCTTGAGCCGGATAACCCTATGGCTAAGTATCTTGCATTAGCATGCGGCGATTATGAGCTTTGTGGAGTTCACTGAAAGTAGGATTTCATTTATAGTTTAGACATAAACATAATTTACCTAGTTGATCATGTTTACCTCATCCACCTGCTGCAGATTATCTGAACATTGATTGTTACTTGGATCATTATATATGTAGTTTCCATGACAAGCTTCTTTCGTAGACTGAAATAAGCACAAATCAGCAAGATAGAAAGCATAGTTTACTCGCATTAAGATGAATATCTCACGATCAGTGTTATATAAACATGTTCCTCATAGATTTCGTCTGATATAAGTGCAAGCCGGTGTGCATACTCAAATCTTGAATTAAAGTCAATAAATTTATCAGCCACAGGGCTAACAATTAGGCATCCCTGTATAACAGAGGAATGTGAGTTAATCTAGTGCTATTTCCATGTAAACAAAAACTTTCTACAATATATTTACAACTTTCTACTACTAGTAGTAAAGAGTCTGACTTTATTAGTGAATGTGTTCTGGAAAACACAATCCAAAATTTGTATACTTTGATCAAGAATTATAGCTTATAAAGTGATCAAAGTAAGTTCGATTTAGTATTTCAAACATATATTCTTGCGGTACAATGATCTCAAGTTATTTGAATCCATTACACATAAAACCCAAAAAATAAGTTTGCAGGTGTTATATATTGATATACTAGTTTAATGCTTACTTTAATATTTAGTTGTGGCTGATCTCCACGTTCATTGCCTACAAAAATTAGAGAATCGCAATAGTTAACAGAAATTTGAACACAAAACATGCATCTTGAATGATCAACATATCATAATTATTTGTATCGCTATAAAATAACACAAAAGAATAATACCCAAATCGTGTTTGATGGCTTTTTAGATGTCATATATCGTAGATCTCTAAGAATCTATTATCAAAACCACAAACATTTATGGTTTACCTTATTCTTTACACGTACCACAATTAACAGGCCAAACTAGCAATTAGGCAGAAGACCAATATGCTACGATAACCAAGTTTCCATGTCAAGGGTCATAAGAGTTTCACCCACGCTCTTGGATGTTACATAATAACTAGCTGGATATATGAATGATGCTAGATACAATTTTTATTGAGAAGCTCTTACCATTGTATGCCTCTAAAGTAACAATTGGGACGACAATGCCCATGTATGAAACCCCTGATATGTATAACGGATTATTTAGAAACCTTGGATGTTCGACGAGCCACTGTATTCAAACATAATTAAATCACAAAAAAAATTATATTAAAAAGAATAATCAGGCTCCAAAATAAATTTGACTAGCATAAGAGGCCTTTGGGCCTTGTGTACCATACATAACGTTTAGGTGGTAATTAAGTATGGATCTCTTCATAGAGAGAGATGCATGAGTTTAACATCACAATCAAAATGAAAACATGGATGTACCAAAATATGATTGACTGTTTTTTTTACCTTTTTCAGAAAATCATAGCTATGTAAAGCTAAAATGGAATCACTACTCCTCGATGCTTCCCAAGTTTTAGCGTATGAAAATCCTACACCAGCCGGTACATCTAAGAATATAACATTAACGGCCTACAAAATTTTATAATCCTTTGTCAATGCACCATAAGTACAATAAAAATCTACTTGGTTCATTAATAACTTATCAATGAAATCAAAACACCTATCGTTAAAAATAATCTATTGTATATATAGAAGAACTGATAAATGCACATATCTAACAATTCAAGCGTAACATTTGATTATATTGGATGTATTTTGAAATATGGCAATACTAACTTATTGCAAATGAATTATTTTTGCATACATTTTTTTGTCATGTTGATTCATTGTAACTTTCTCGGCGTGCAAGTCATCAAGAACTTGCTTTGTGTCTTATTCGAGTCAAAAGGTTACTACGTTATGCATGATGCGGTGAGGGGTGGTTCCCGCACGGGAACACCGCCGCCAGTCATTCGGTGAGGGTGCGGGAGGCCCCCTTGCGGGGAAGTTTACCGCACAAAAGAGGACAAAAATTTCGAACGTTGGAGGCTTTTTTTGACCGTTTAATGCAACGGCTATTTTTTTTCTTATATATTGTTGTGTTGTTGTTGAAAGGAGACAAAAAAAACATTTCCACTGCTAAAAAAAATGAATTACGATTCAAAAAAAAATATGGAAGGTCACGATGCTAGATTTAAAAGAATTTGTTTGACTTTATTGTTAGATGAGCCATTCGAGTGGTCTAACGATAGTAGTCTCGATTTTTTTTCTGCCGCGATTGACGAAGATGAAGAAGATATGGCTGGGTCGTCACGAAAATCAGTAAAACGCAATCGGGTCAATGCTGCACAAAGATTGCATCGTGATTATTTCTGTGAAAATCCGAAATTCGACGGTCAATTTTTTGAATACATGTATCGTATGCCTAAAAGTTTATTTTTAAAAATCACGCAAACTATTGAGGCTAGATTCGAGTATTTTCAGGAAGGTTATGATGCTAGAATGAAAAAAAGTTTCACAGCCATACAAAAATGTTTGTCTGCCATTAAACAACTCGCAACCGGTGCACCACCGGATGAGTTTGACGAATATTTAGAAATGGCACAAAGAACTTCACGTGAATGCCTTCAATTTTTTTGTGATGCTATTATTCAGATATATGGTCGAGATTACTTACGTAGGCCAACAAGCCATGATATTGCATGTTTGTACGAAGCACACGAAGCTCGACATCACATTCCGGGTATGATCGGTAGCCTAGATTGCACACATTTCGTTTGGAGGAATTGTCCGATAGAATTGAGGGGTCAATATAAAAGGGGTGATCATCAATACCCCACGATTATGATGGAGGCAGTGGCGTCTCAAGATTTGTGGATATGGCACGCGTTCTTTGGACCGCCGGGTTCAAACAATGATGTGAATGTTGTGATGCAATCTCCACTATTCCTCACCGAGCGTAATGGTACGGCACCTAAGTGCCCATTTTATGTGAATGGCCATATGTACAAGCGTGGCTACTATCTTTGTGATGGCATATATCCTGCATGGTCTACTTTCGTTAAAGCGTTCAAATATCCAACCGATCCGAAAGAGAAAAAGTTCAAGAAAGTACAAGAGTCGGCTCGAAAGGATGTTGAACGGGCATTTGGTGTTCTCAAGGGTAAATGGGGTATACTGAATCGACCCTTAAGGCCACACACGGTAGAAAGAATTAGAAAACTAGTTTATGCGTGTGTGATATTGCACAACATGATTATACATGATGCCGGTAACGCAATCTCGCCGGTTCATATTCGGGATCCTCCAATCCAACCGGTGTTTGACGAAGCAGCCTTAGCTGAGATTCGAGATGAGGATACACATTTTCGTGTCCGATTTGATCTTATGGAGCATATTCACGCTCAACAATTACCATATCTCGAGGTGGACGATGAAGACGATGAAAATTAGTTTTAGTATTATGTAATGGTATTTTATGTTTTTTAATAATATTATGTAATGTTTATTTAATTTAAATAAAATTTTAGTTTTTAATAAATTTTAATAGAGTTTAAAAAAGAAAAAAGAAAAAAGAAAAAAAAGAAGTGAGTGAAGGGTGAGGGATGTGTTGCCAACAAAAAATGAGTGAGGGAAGGAAAAAGTGGGGGGATGATGTGGCATAAGGGATTGGGTGTAAGTGAGTGAAAGGATTTGGGGTGTGTTGGCGTATGTGTCCTCCGGACCCATGCCGAACGGAACGAAGCTCCAGACTTATGGCAGGTGAAACGGACTAATATCCGGACGGAGCAAACGGATGTCCGGACAAAACAAACCAATATCCTCCAGACCATTATCTGAACGACCGCATCGCTCCGGATAACCTGACCTTCGAATAAGCGATAATTACGCAAAGCAAAGTACAAACAAGTACAACAAAGTACACGATAGTGGAGCTAAAATTAGCGAACACTAAGGGACTAAGTACAAGCAGGCTGGCATCCCATGCTAGCTGCCTCTAAATAGAGGAGAAATCCTCACTTAAGGTTAACGAATTTTCTCTCTCTCTTTCTGTAATTCTCATTTATACTTCTCTCTCTAAAAGTACTTACTCTCACGCCGGAGGTTGGTCCTGGGATACATTCCCGGGGCGAGACTAACGGACGTTTCTGTCTTATAGGTGACCGAAAGGACAGGGATGTACGGAAGACTACAAAGAATCCGAAGGACCAGTCATTGTCCGAAGGATTCATTTTACTTGTTTGGGGTAGGCACAAGATTTTACCTCAACAAATTGGCGCCATCCGTGGGACTCGTCATTCACTCTACCAAAACTAAGAGATGGCAGGTCCTACTCCCGTAACACCCGAAGGTAGCGGAAGAAATAATGATAATGACTCTCACAACAACAGCATAGAACAAATCCAAACCCACATCAACACACTGAAAGCCTTAATCTAGGAATACAATACCGAAGCAGAAACACCAATCAAACCTATCCAACTCGACTTCGATGATGGAGAATCTCAAGATAACGGAGCTAAGAGAGCCGAAGAGGAACCAGCGGATGATCTGTCTAAACCCTTTAAGGCAACGTCCAAGAGTCCTTTCACGCGAAGGATCATTAATTTTTTAGGACCGAAGAATGCTAGGTATACGATGCCCTCCCATCTGAAGTTGTGCGATGGTTCTACAGATCTGGACGATCACATTACAAGATTCGAAGGGGCAGCCCAATCGGGTGCTTGGCCTATGCCGATATGGTGCAGCTAGGGGATTGTTCGATCGTCTTCCGTGAGGAAGTATTGATAACTGGGATGACTTAAGTGAACAGTTTGTGCGGAGATTTGCTCTTCGGAGAAAATGCATCAGAGATCCTACGGAAATCACTAAAATCGTTCGACAGGCCAATGCGTCTTTGCCGGACTTCAAAGAACGATGGACAGATGAAGCTAGTCGCATATAAGGAGTCCCGGATATAATGCAAATATCCTCTTTCGTTGATGGTTGTAAGTGCCCAGCGCTAGCAAAACGATTTGCCGAGAAGACTCCCCAGACGATGACCGAAATGATGATAAGGGTTGATGATTTCATCCGTTCCGAAAAGGCATATCGGTCAGCCCAAGTGCCCAGAGGAGAAAAGATCGACACTTATAGAAAAGATCCCCACTACAATCCATACAACAGGAATGACCAAAACAACCAACGACCTCCCTTCAGAGTAAGTCGTCGACGGGATAACCACCGTGATGAATACAGGCTTCGCCGGAATGATCACTTTGTACCATACGGTCCCACAAGGAACGATAACGTCAACCGAGTAGATTACCGAACGAACCATCGTCGCAATGATACATACCAGAGGGATACCCGACCAATAGATTTGAACGCACTCACCAAGGCTCCTAAAGAAATCTTGGCAACCAAACATCAACTTAGACTCCCGGCACCATCCCCGTTAAGAGGACGGCCATCAAGAGAAAATATGGACAAGTACTGTGACTATCACGGGGATAAATGTCATCTTACAAATGACTGTCACAATTTGAAAGAGCAACTTAAGAAAGCCTTGGAAACAGGTAAGCTTGACCATCTAATCAGAGACGTCCGACAAAGAGATAGAGCTCCAGCACGAGGCAACAACCAAACCAACCAAGGCCGAATCATTAATATGGTTCGGTATCAAGAGAGGGGACGAAAACGCAAAGTCATGGACCAGGAAAAGAATGGATGAATGCCCCCATAAGTTTTACCCCAATCTTACCCGGAGATGTCTCCGATGAGCCACTCATCGTTGAAGCAGAAGTAGAGGGATATACCATCCGAAGAGTATACGTTGATCAGGGTGCTTCGGTGGAAGTAATGTATGAGCACTGTTTTCTAAACCTCGATTCCTCCATTCGATCTCGACTAACCAGAACAAACACCCCTCTTGTTGGATTCGCCGGAGAAGCTATCAAACCGTTGGGAAAGATTGAATTAGAAGTATGTTTCGGAAGTGAAGGGTTATATCGCCGGACTACCATGAAGTTTGCAGTAGTTAGATCACCCTCCCCCTACAATATAATACTAGGGCGATCTGGAATTAAAAAGCTAAGGGCCATTCCCTCGACAATACATTCCATGATGAAATTCCCTACGCCGAGGGGTATAGCCACTTTGGTCACCCGGTCGGTTATCATTTCGGAATGTAGAAAGTTGGAAGAAAAATTCTTGCTGGAAAAAGAAACAGAAGCTGATATTCCTCCGGTGGCAGAGATCAGGGATGAAGTTACAGGAACCGAAGAAATCTTGGTCCATCCGGCATATCCGGACCAGTTGGTGACTATAGGAAAGAATTTCTCACGAGAGGGACGAAGGCAGCTGATAACTTTACTCAAAAATAGCCAAGACATTTTCGCATGGGAACCATCGGATATGACAGGCATACCCCGATGGATCGCCGAACATAAGCTCAATGTGAATGTCCACGACAAGCCTGTTGCTCAGAAGAAGAGGTTCTTCTCAGAAGAGAAAAACCAAGCCATAAACAAAGACGTCGAAGAGTGGTTAAAAGCCGGAATCATTAGACCAGTCCGATACCCAACCTGGATCTCAAACCCAGTACTGGTAAAAAAGCCGGACGACAGTTGGAGAATGTGTATTGACTTTAAGAACCTCAATTCATCTTGTTTGAAGGATTACTATCCGTTGCCTGAGATTGATTGGAAGATTGAATCAGTCATGGGATTCCGATACAAATGTTTCCTCGATGCCTACAAAGGGTACCATCAGGTCCAAATGGCCAAAGAAGACGAAGAAAAGACAGCCTTCTACACTGTTCACGGAACTTATTGCTATGTCAAAATGCCGTTCGGATTAAAAAACGCCGGAGCAACCTATCAAAAGCTAGTAGACACAGCCTTCCGGTCACAGATAGGTCGAAACTTAGAGGCATATGTGGATGACATGGTAATCAAGAGCATAACTGAAAAAGAGCTGTTAGCTGACATTGCCGAAACGTTTGATAACCTCCGGAAAATCAACATGAAACTAAATCCTAAGAAATGCTCCTTCGGAGTGGAAGAAGGGAAATTCCTTGGCTACATGGTAACCTCGGAAGGAATCAGAGCTAATCCAAAGAAGACTAGAGCAATTGCCGATATGCAGTCACCAAAGTCACTCAAAGAAATGCAAAGTCTAAGTGGTAAGCTTGCCGCACTAAACCGATTTCTATCCAAGTCAGCCGAAAGGTCCTTACCTTTCTTTGACACTCTCAAGAACATCACCAAGGACAATAAGGACGAATACCGATGGACAGAGACAGCAAGCGGCTTTTCAAGAAATGAAGAAGATGATTATGGAACTCCCCTGTTTGACGACACCCAAACCGAAAGAAGAAATGTACTTATATCTAGTAGCAACAAAAGAAGCAATAAGTGGAGTGATGCTCGTAGAAATAGAAGGGCGACATATTCCGGTTCATTATGTGAGCCGGACGTTACATGAAGTAGAAAGGAGATATGCTCCGGTTGAAAAGCTAGCCCTAGCTCTCCTACACTTGTCCAGAAGATTAAGATGATACTTTGAACCTCATCCTATTAAAGTCATTACGGATCAACCCATCAAGCAAATACTGAACAAAGCAGAAGCTTCCGGACGGTTAGCCAAATACACCGTGGAACTTGGGGCTTACAATATCACATACCTGCCACAAAACGCAGTCAAAGGTCAAGTTTTAGCTGATTTCATGAATGAAATACCCATCGGTTCGACCGACCGGGATCTAAAAAGGAGGGGCAAGGAGATATATGATATCTCTCAAACTGAAGAATGGACACTATATACAGACGGAGCATCCAGTAAAAAGGGTGCCGGAGCAGGATCGGTGTTAATCAGCCCAAACAAAGAGGAGTATACGTATGCCCTCCGGTTGAATTTTGATGCCACTAACAACGGAGCAGAATAAGAAGCATTATTGGTCGGACTGAGAATTGCAAGAAGTATGCAGATAAAGGCACTAGACGTGCGAGTGGATTCAAACTTAGTAGCAAGTCAGATCAACGGAGATTTCACAGCATATACGGAGAGCATGACGAAATACCTTGCCAAAGCCAAAGAATACATTACATGCTTCGACCATTTCAAAATAAAAAATATCCCAAGAGCTCAGAACCAAAAGGCCGACATACTAAGCAAACTAGCATCCGTAGCATTTGACAACCTGACGAAGGAAATTCTAGTAGAGGTATTGGAAAAACCATCCACGGAAGAAGAAACAGTCAATGCAATAGTAGAAGAAGAGGAAGAGAACTGGATGTCGCCCATCGTCCGTTGTTTGAAAGAGGGGATTTGGCCGGAGAATCAGAACGAGGCCCGCGCTCTCCGGATGAAGATAAGCCACTACACAATGATTGATGATGTGTTGTTCAAAAAATCATACCTAGGCCCAATGCTAAGGTGCGTAGGACCCCTCCAAGCCAACTACGTGATCCGAGAGGTGCACGAAGGGGCCTGCGAAATGCACTTCGGACCAAGGTCCATCGTAGCTAAGCTTATGAGACAATGTGATTCATGTCAAATACACGCTCCGGTCCCAAAGTTACCGAAAACAGTGCTGACCTCCGTCATGGCGCCATGGCCATTTTACCAGTGGGCAATGGACGTCCTAGGACCTCTACCCGAGGCTCCGGGAAAGGTTAAGTATGCCATTGTGGCAATAGATTACTTTACAAAATGGATGGAAGCAAAACCATTGGCCAAAACGACCGGAAAGGAAGTAAAGGAGTTTGTGTGGGACAACATCGTTTGCAGGTTCGGACTACCTAAGATAATCGTTACGGATAACGGGAGCAACTTCATAGGTGATCCATTCAAAAGTTGGTGTGAGAGGTTGAACATCACGCAAATCAATACGGTCGTGGCTCATCCTCAAGCCAACAGATTGGTAGAAAGGGCCAACAAAAGCTTAATGAAAGGGTTCAAATCAAGGCTAGGCAGAGAGAGGGCCGGATGGGTTGATGAATTACCGAATGTATTATGGGCCTTCCGCACCACTCTGAAAATGAGCAACGGGGAAACACCTTTCAGTCTGACCTACGGAAGCGAAGCAGTCATTCTGGCCGAGATAGGCATGCCAACCTTCCGTACCATGATGGCGGATGTTGTGAACAACGACGATGAGATTAACCTAAACTTGAATTTGCTGGAAGAACGACGAGAAATGGCAGCAATAAGGGAGGCTAAGTACAAAAAGAAAGTGGAACAATACTACAACCAAAGGGTGCGACCCGAATCATTCAAAGTAGGAGATTTTGTGTATCGAAAGAACGAAGCAAGCCGAGTAGAGGATCAAGGAAAGTTGGGACCTAATTGGGAAGGTCCGTATCGCATAATAGAAGCCTATCAGCACGGCACATACAAGCTACAGACCATGGATGATGTGAAAGTGCCATGAACTTGGCACGCCATTAACCTTAAGAAGTGTTTTATGTAATCGGTGATAACCGAAAGACTAGTTGTATGGCTCGTAGAAGCCACCTTTCTTATTTCTAATAAAATTTCATGTAGCTCCCCCTTTGACGAAGGGAAGCTACCTTTTGCCCAAAAATATTATTATGAATGTTACATAAGCCGTGGCTATAAGCCAAATGACAAAAACCCCAAGAGGGTTGCCTATTATCATCCACGGCCAAGAGCCGGAAGGTACAAGTTACCTTGCACCCCAAGAGGGTAGCCTATTATCATCCATGGCCAAGAGCCGGAAGGTACAAGTTACCTTGCACCCCAAGAGGGTTGTCTATCATCTACGGCCAAGAGCCGAAAGGTACAAGTTACCTTGCACCCCAAGATGGTTGCCTATTATCATCCACGGCCAATAGCCATGATGAGGTGAAAAGTGTACCCGTTTTAAGGGGTCATTTAAGCCCTAATTCGAGTTAATATGATCAAATATTGCCCTAAATCGTTCCTTTTGTCATTTTAGGTACTTTTGAGAAGAATTCTGGAAAACACATCATTTTAGGCGTTTTTGGAGCATAAAGTGAAGAAAACGACAAAGTCTCAAAATCATGCTGGAAATCCTTCCTGACGGCGTCAGAGTCACAAGGTGACGCTGCCAGCCAACTATGACAAAGGAGTGGATTCAGACTATACGTGACGCCCTAAGAAGAAAACATGGAAATAACACCTGACGGCGTCAGGTGTTAATAATCCTAGGCCGTCAGGTGTTAAGTTAAAGAGTGACGGCCCAGAGCATATTTACAAGTGACGGCGTCAGACATGGATCTAGGCCATCCGAGAACCCTAATGGCAGCGAGCTGACGGCGTCAGCACCTAAAGCCTGACGCCGTCAGAGTGTATTTTCTATATATACTTTTCTATTTTTCATTCATAAGTGTGCAACTTGTGGAAACAAAACCCTAGACGATTTTGACAGCTTTTTCAAGGGTTTTTCACCCTTGATTCTTCCATGTTCAATTAAAGATAAGTCTCCATTCAAATTAATCAATATGTCTATGTGTTTGTTAATTATATCTTATGTTTGTCTTTCAATTAACATGCTAGGCTAGGTTTATCTTGTGTTTGCTTAGATCTAATGAAACCTAACTATTGATTATTGGTTGTTGGTGTGCTATTAATTGTATTGGATGAATGTTTATCGATGCTAGGCTTAAGAAAACTGGCCAATCTCCTATATGGTAACGAGCTTGAACATCTTAAGAAACATGAACCAATGCGTACTAGGTTTTTATGGTTGTATTTAATGCATGAGCGAATTATAATGATCCCATGTTAGGAGCTTCTAGCAGGCTCGACATAGGAGTGAAGTAGGAGCTTATAGAGTTGGGGAAGTACGTACGCCACCCCACGAATGGTGTTAAGGAATACACCCGTCATCCACGCAATTAATACACACTAATTAACCAATAAAAGATAGTTAGGGAGTAAGGAAATCTAAGTAAACACATTTGTCTCCATATAAGTTTCACAACAAATTAGTTTTAGTTATTTTTATTTTATTTGCAATAGTAGTTTTTGGGTTAGTTGACTAGCAACTAATTCCGCCCACTCCTTCAAACCCGAGATTTTACTTGCTTTCTAAAAAATATAAAAATACAAAAAATAATCTTCCCTCACCCTTAGACTTAATTAGAGTAGTTTTTTATACCTAACGAACACTATTCCCTATGGAGAACGATCAATCCCCCGTACTTACCGCTACACTATACTACATCGGTCAGGTACACTTCCTGGTGGGGTTGTAAGCCTCTTGAGATCCCTTGAGAGGTAAAACCTGTTGCGTGGTCGCAATCCCGCGTACATCAAGTTTTTGGCGCCGCTGCCGGGGAATAGTTATTGTTTAGGTTGAATTTTTATTTTATTAGGTCTACTCACTAGATTCCTTTCTAGTGAGATTTTTATTTTATTTTTCTAGGATTTTCTTTAGTCTATCTATTTTCTTCGTGTTTTTGTTCGTAACCATTACTATCCGATATCATGGAAGGTGGTAATATCCTTGATCCCAACAACCCACCACAACCAAACCAACCTCCTAGAGCCCGTACCTTAGGAGAGTACTCCCGTCCTAGCCACCATGGCTATCGAAACACCATTGAGCTCACCCAAGGAGCCAATGTCACTCCCTTGCGATCTGACACCATCCGGTTGGTGCAAAGCGGATGCGCATTCCATGGACTTCGTTCCGAAGATCCAAATCAACATCTCAAGGATTTCCTTAAAATCGTAGATTCCATAGACCTTGATGTTGAAACTTGAGAGACTACCCAATTACGTCTCTTCCAATTCTCTCTGCGAGACCATGCTGGTCAGTAGCTAGAGCGTCTACCCGTAGTGTAAAACCCAAAATTTTTGAATGTGTAAAGTACCCAAAATACCCTGAACTCAAAGTTTATAAAATACGTTAAATATTTAAAACATTACTTAACGCGTTAGTCACATTTGTAATTTAAAACCTATGTTAGTCACATTTGTATACATTTAAAATACTATACGCATTTAAAAACATATGCCGCGTTTTATTTTGCCCTATAGCCGAAATTTTCTTAAATTGTTATACATGAATATCATCTTGAAATTTTATAATTGTGATAAAAATAACTCTAGGAATTATTCCAACCAAATCCCACAATATTTGGTTCCCTCCTTATTTGTCTCAAGCCCACACGATTTCTTTGTGATATACCAAATCTCCTATTTTATTTACATACATATGCGACCTAAGAAATTCACAGGATTCTCTAAAATAACAAACCCTAAACCTACAACCTACATCAAGAATCGGCTGCCCTATGCTTTTATCTTCATAGTACGAAAGTAGTGGTCACCAAGACTGGTGTACGAAAACTTGACTAATGGTTTTGGTCCGTAGAGGGTGTTAGTGATTCGGCTTGTTTGGGGTTGTGGTCCTCGTCCTTTTTCTGTCTTCCATATTGACATCAAGGTACCTTCATCTTGTTTTCTTCTCATGTGGACCTTTATTACATGCGTACAAATCACGCGCGCATGAAATAACAAACATGTATCTTTTGTGAAACTAAATTGTGTGTCTCGTAAGCATGACTCTGTAAAAACTGCATGAAGACATAAAATTCTATACGCCTAGGTGGCTGATGACTTGTTTCAGCCCCCTTTGTTGACCTTTGTTGACCCTAAAAGAAACTATAACAATCTGATAATACATGGTAAATTAATGAGTCTCTATATGCATGAAAATATAATCTTTTGTTTTGTTAATAAAACTATAAAAGATATAAGAATGACATATAAAAATTAACGAGGGATATTGATCTATGATTTTATGTATGACCTCATGAGTGTGTGTCTCGATAACACTTGTTTTGGTCTCGCGAGGGGTCGTGGTTGAAAAATAGTCTCGCGATACCTTGTTTGTCTCGACAAGGGTTTTTCCTAGTTGGTCTTGTCGACTCGTACCGAGAAGTATTTGTTCGTTTGGTTTGTTTCAAAACTGAATAGTAATATCAAGAATATGTTAAGTATCATTGCGAGCATGGTTTTTAAAGTGTGATTCGAATATGTTATGTGTACTTCGAGTTCGAATCGGTTTAGTGGCTAACTTAATGCATGCGTATTTCTACTGTATGTGATATATATGTTCTATTTAGGTAAAGCATATTAATACTTTTTATCATAAACTTTGCAAATTTGACACATCTAACCCCAAATCTTTGTAATTGTCACAGTTAACCCTATACTTTGCTAAAATGACATATAAGACCCTAAACTATATTAAGTTGTCTTAATAAACCCTAAAATATTATATTGATTATGTTAAACCTTTGAGTTTATTTAATTGTCATCTATAACCCTAATGTATAAAATTACTATTTCGGGAAATTTACTAAATACAAAAACTTACTAAAAAGGGAAGTTACTAAAAATGGAAAGCCGACCAAAATAAGCAATCTGATTTAAAATAAGATATTAATAATAAGACGATCATGTATTCGTGTAGATTCGCTGAGGAAGGAGTTTGTTTCCGATCCTTATGTTTCTGTTATGTTTGCACTTGCGGTCTGAGGTACAGATATTCTGACCTTTTTAGTAAAGGTTTCTCATGTCTCTCTCTCTCCTTTTCTTTTGATCTGACATTCTGTTTAGGGTTCCCGATGCCATTGCTATGAAACCCTATTTTATTTCTGAACCTTTTCTGTGATGAACCTTTGTTATCTGAACCTTCTGATTTGGACTTTCTGATTTGACTTCTGATTTGGACCTTATTATATGAACCTCTGATATGTATTTCTGATTTGACCATTATGATGACCTATAATCTGTGTCATTTATGACATTCTGTTTGACCTATTCTAGTTTGACACCCGAGCCAAAGTTTGTTTCACTAGGCATGGGGGTTCCATGTCCGTGTCAGTGATGCACCTCTGACATGACTCTAGGGCAGTGGAGTGATGTTCTGCCACGTCCCCTTATCTGTTATCTGTTATGAGCTCAATTATCTGTATATTATGGCCAATATTATTTCTGTGGGGGCGTATGGATGCATCCTAGATCTGTTTCTGTTTTCTGTTATCTGTTATCTGTATCTGGTGACTGATGCTGCGTGCATGCACGTCCTTCACATTTCTGGGAGCTCGCTACTCCACCCATATGAGGACACCCCTCATTATTGTCTGATTATCTGAGAGGTCTCCCCTCTATATGATTATGAAGAGATATGATTATGATTATCATGAAGGCATTATTATGAAGGCATTATTATGAAGGCATTATATCTGTTTCTGGGCTCGTGGTTGATGACTAACCCTTACCTTACCTCCATCACTATTTCATACTTACCTTTGATTACGTTCTGTTATTCCCTTTATACCTTATTCAGTATTCATTTCTGTTTCATTATTACTTCGTTGTTATATCTGTTCACTGGGCTTTTTAAGCTCAACCGTGTTTTTCTTTCTCTCGCGGCAGGTTTTAGAAGGAAGCTGGGATATGAGTGAAGAGTGCATAAGAGCTTAGTGGACTTCACCTTGATAGTTATATTCTGAATTAGAGATGACTAGAAGAGATTTATATTGCAGACTTAGCATTTCATTTTTATTCTCATTTGTAACCTTGTATTTCATATTATTACTTTGTAACCTTTGGAATTCTTTTGTATTACTTATGTTGTATGTCTGTACATGCTTTGATATGTCACCATAATGTAGTGCTTCTACCCTTATCGGGTTGGGGCGTTACACGCAGGGTCCATTACCTCTTGGGCTGATCTCACAACTCGCTTCTTAGCTCAATTTTTCCCACCGGGAAGAACTACCAAGCTAAGGAAGGATATCTTGATGTTTGAACAACGTCGAGGCGAGACCCTCTACGGAGCATGGATTCGATTCAAGGACTTACTCTAAAGAGTCCCTCATCATGGCATCAACCTTTGGCTTCAAATCCAGATCTTCTATGACCATGTTGATTACCACACCAAGCGTGCCATCGATCGAGCCGCCGGGGGCAGATTGCGGGATAGAAGCGCCGAAGAATCATGGGAGATCATTGATGAGCTCGCATCCGACGATGATGAATTGTGGCAAATTTCCCACGACGTACGCGCGGCAGTTAACACATATTCATCACCCGATAAAGCCAACCAAATCACCGAGGAAAGCGTCAGTGAACTTGAGGAGAGAGTTGCATGTATTATGGAAAGACAAAAAAGACACTTAGGTCCACAAAGAGAAACAGTTATCTCGGTCTCAAGCATTAAGCAAATACCATTGTCCGAATCACCTCTTAGGGAAAATATCAAATATTTCCATAGACATGCTCGATCCGATTCACCTCCTCAGGAACTTAGTCCGACATTCGAAGCTCGAATGAGAGAATATATGTCAAAACACTCCCAACGGTTGGCACAATTTGAGGAAGCCGTTTACAAACAAAAGGAGGAGATGGAGGAAAAGATGGCGGAGATGATGAACCTATTGAAAGAATACACAAAAACAAAAGTTCCTGAAAAAGTTTTGGTGCGAAATAACAACGATGCTCCTCACAACAAGTTTGTCAATGCCACCTCTGTAGTCCACGGGGGTGAAAATGAAGAAAGAGGGAGGTTGATAAGTATGGAAGTCAACAAAATTGACCTCATCCCACTCGATGATGAAAACACTAATGCTTGCAAATACGATTCAGACAACGAAAAGGAGGCGACCTTTAATGAACGCCAAATGGTGGAACCGCCAAAATCGCAACAAGTGGGGCATTACCTGAAGCACGAAATAAACAAGGAGACCATAACCGATTGGATGAGAAATTATTGACGTACTCATCTATCCAATAAGGATTCGAAGAAAACGAAACCAGATGATAAATTTGACGCATTACCCGGAAGACAACTGTATGAGAGCCTCATGAGATATAAATTAGTCGCAAAGCAAGAATTCTACGGGGTCTTCGAAATACCATGCAGCATTGGAAAACTAAAGTATCTGGATGCGGTAGCTGACCAAGGTTCCGATGTAAACTTGATGCCGTTATCCGTTTATGTTCAGCTAACCAATGAACTGCCATCCGTCACCCGCACTAAACTTTCCTTTGCAAAACATTCTTATGAGTACCCGTTAGGAATTGCAGAAGATGTGCTGGTTAACGTTGCTGGATTCGTGTATCCGGTCGACTTCATGATCATTGAAAGAGATGATACAAATATGCCAATAATTCTTGGGGCACCATTTCTCGCTACTACAAGGGCACACATCGATTACGGAAGCCATACTATCCAAATCAAAAAGGGGAAGAAAATGATAAGCTTCCCAACGACCCCACGATATATAAGAGAAGCTACTCTACGAAAGAAGATAGAGGCGGATTCCAGTATACTCCGTGGTAATGTTAGAGAGAAGATCCTTGCATGGGAGGCTAGGATTAAGAATTACAAAGAAAATGAGATAGGAGAAGGTAAGTATGAAAAGAAGAATTTTGTGGAAGTTGATGAGCAGGTCGATGGCCACGTAGAATTTACAAAAGGGGACTCGGTGCTCCTAAGGCATTTAGAAACAAAAGCACCCGCCGATGAACCAAGTCCTTGGTGGTACGGACCATTCACAATTAAAAGCCTACGTCAAGATGGGCTTGTTAGCTTGATCAGCAAAGGAGGAGGTGAAGTGACTGCAAGTGTCGAACGATTGAGACATCATCGTCCGGACAACAAGGATTATATCTATCAGAACTACGTCATAATGCGATGTAGAACCGTAGAGGGGGGGGGGGTGAATACGGTTTCTTTGGCTTTTTAGAAAAAATTTAAGCCAAAGAGAACACCAAGTGGTAGTACAATAATCCAACAACCACTAACACAACCAAAGTATATAAAGCAAGTAAGAACACAACGATATATACTGGTTCGGGATGGGGGGTTTATACCATCCGTACGTCCAGTTGCGAATCCACGACTCCGATACTATTCACTAGTATAATCCTTTCGGTGGATTATAAACCGTTACAATTCACTCCACCGATATTCCCTAATATCGATGCTCACAAAGAAGGAGTTACTCACCAACGGTATTCCGCCCTCGGAAACCACCCAAAAGAATCTCACGATTCGACTTTACCTAAGTGTCACAAAGACCACTACCAAACTTCCACCCGGAAGTATCAAACCCCAACTAGATCCCCAATGATCTAGGCTTGGTCACAAAGGCACAAGACTTCCCTTACAAACAATTGAATGATAGAATAAGTGTTTGTTCAACCAAGTCCTAACCTAACCTAGAGACTCGATTGTAATAGAAAGAGTATAAGAAGAAGACCCTCGACACAATCACAAGAGTGGATTAAGTTCTTGTGATTCTTCCCTTGCAAGGAGATGTGTTCTTTCAAAGATGTTAGTATGATAATCAAGAACACAAGATTAGAGATAGAGAGATTAGAGAGTGTTTAGAGAGAAAGAATCTAGAGAGAAAGAAGAATGGCAAGGAGTGAGGAATACAAGAGGCAAGGTTGGGTATTTATAGGCCAAGACCCAACTTGGGAAAAATTTACCGAGGCCAGCGCGCTGCCCACGCGTCAACGCGTGGGTGACGCGCCAGAACCTCTGTAACATTTTTCCCAAAACTTGGGTGTTAGTCTTTTAAATACCTAACCTTGCTAAACCCCCAATTGTACTTCACACTAAACCTTAACATTAATCAATCTAAGGTTTACCAACTCAAATAGCCAATTTGAAAAACATTTTGTGAAATAGTTAAAGAGAAAACAAATTACCAAGGGTATAAGAGATAGAAAAGGTAATTTGGAAGGGGTGTAAATGTAATTCCTCACATGGCATAATTAAGAAGAGAATATGCCATGTTATATTCCACAAGGGAAGGGTTAAAGTGTAATTGTGGTTAGAGTTAAGGGTTTAGAAAGTTTAGAGGATAACCATGGTTAAGTAAGAAAGGGTTAAGTTAGAAAGTTAACCATAGTTGGGTTGAGAAGGTTTAAGTGATCATGTTGGTTAGGTTAAGAGATAACCAAGGTTGGGTGTTGGTGATGGAGGTTAACCAAGGTTGGGTTACAAAGGAATATTCCAAAGGGAATATGCTTCGCTTGGAAAGAAAGGGTTAAGGTATGAAAGTAAGGGGTAGAATGTGTAAGTATGTGTGAAGAAGGTTTGTGTAATTTGAATGTAAAGTGGGTATGTGAGTAGTGTGTGAATTTTGAATTGTAGTGTGTGTATGGGGAGTTGGTAAAGTTAAAGGAATAATGTGTGGGAGTATATGAGAATATGTGTAAGAGTGTGTAAGAATGTTTAAGTGTGTGTGAAGAGGGTATGTGAGCGGAGTGTGTGTAATTTGAAAGTGTGTGAGGGGACAAAGGTACACTTTGTGTAAGGGTGTGTAAGTAATATTGTAAGAGTGTATGGGGAAGAGGTAATAGTGGTTTAGGGTTTGAGAAAGGTGGTTTTGGGTTTGATGGTTTTGAGTTTAATGGTTTTGTGTTTGATGGTTTTGGGTTTGATGGTTTTGTAGGAAATGGTTTTGTAGGAAGTGGTTTTGGTTTAAATGGTTTTGGGTTGAGTGGTAATTTGTTGAAAAAGATAATTAAGAAAATATTAAGAATGAAATAAAGAGAAGATTAGTAAATAATCTAATTGTCATTAAGAAGAAAGAAATTTGACAATTAAGATTATAGGATGAGAAAAATCATAAGTTACTTATTTACTCAAGTAACAATACGTCGAGAATCCATAGTTTCATATCTCGTGACTTTCCACGACTCGACGTTCTCAACTAACACCTTGGTGCAAACAAGTCAAGTGCTTTGCCGATATGTAAAGCATAACCCAAGTGGGAAAGGATGCATTTACGCAAAGTGACCTTGGACTTAGTTTGACCAATAAGGGAGTAAACCCGTTACGTGATTAGAGAAGACGTAAGCACGGGATATGAGCATATGGATGCTTTCACGTGTTGTTACGTGAAATATATAAGCTCCCTAAGTTTAGAAAGGCCTTGGCTAGAGGCAAGTGTTAGAAAACTTGAGTTGGCGTTTTCCCAAAGTGGGTGCTTTAAAAATAGGATCTCTCTAATCTCAAAACTCGTTTCGAGTGTTCTCAATTAAGCACATAACATATTCATACCTGAATTGAAAGATCCACATTTGTCGGGTAAGGGGAAGGCCGACTTTGAAAATTCGCCAAATTCCATACAGTCCCCTGGCGCGTCCCCGGCGCGTCAGCGCGCCGGCAGCGCGCCAGCAGCAGACATGGAATTTTGCGAATTAGGCTACCGTTTGATGTTTTAAGTGTTTCGAAGGTTTATTTGTCATTATCAAAACATTAGGAGATCTTGATCATGTTGCCTCAACAATCTCCCCCTTTTTGATGATGACAAATAAAATCCGAAAGCAAATAAAACTTACAAACGTAGCGAAGACAAGCGCGCCTTTGGTGAAGCTTTGCGTCTTGACCTTGCCTTGTAAATTTGGTGAAGTCCTTTGCTTGCTCTTGAGCTTGACCTTCACTCTTGCTTTCTTTCTCCCCCTTTTGTTGAATCAAAAAGGCGGGACTTCCATGTGAATGGGTAAAGTAGCTTGTTCCATAGCACCCGAGCGTGCTCCCTCTTGAACATAGCTCCCCCTAGATCGTTGCTCCCCCTTGTTCCAAGGTGGGGATCCATGGGTCAAGAGCCTCACCTTTGCTGTGGCCTAGCTACATGAAAACAACACAACATGCAACAAAACAAGAAATTCTCACATGTGGAAGTCCAAAATGGGTTAGGTTACCATTTGGATACTTACAACATAGGTTAGTTCTCAATATATGTATCTATATATTTGTCCAATATGACTCCAAAAACCATTTGTTGAGCATGTAATTATTAATGCTTTAAATATGAGCATACAAAGACATATAAAACATAGATAATTTTATTTCATGATAGAAGCATACAACAAGAACTACTACAAACATAAGATGGAGGCAAATGATTGCAACATTTTACTCTAACACAAGATAAGACCTACACATGATGATCTACTATATCACCCATGTTTTTATTAAGTTTGCCCAAGCAAACTCACTTCTTCCGCCTTTGAGTCGCATCCTTTGCAAGATTCTTCACGACATTTGCCATCATCATGAAGTTGTTCTTGTATGCAAGGTGAAACTCTCTCAACTCCTCTTGAAGGTCCTTGACCTCATTCTCAATCTTGATGGATTTCATACAACAACCACACCTTTGTGTATGGTTGTTATTTGAAGCATCAAGCTTCGGAGGGAGAGGGTACCCCGTTTTGTACCAAATGGGGTCACTCCAAAGGCACTTCATAACATAATTCCTAAGAACTTCATTGTCAATACATGTTGGATTTTCCCATTCATCATTAGGTTTTTCATTTACCAACATGGATTTACCCTTGAAGTGTGTGTAGATGCAAGTGATAATGTGATTTATATAGAAGGGAAGAAAGGTGGTAGGTATGAATTAAGTAACTATTTTTTGAGTTAAGTTTTGAAGGAAAACTAGAAGGGGGTTGAATAGTTTTACGTCTTTTTAATTTATAAAAACCTTGTTTATCAAAACACCAATTCGAACTTTATGTTTCACCAATAGACTTGCACAATTATAAGCAACGATATCAACAAGTATATGATATGACAAATGTGAAAGTAAGTAAATAAGTAAAAGGATAGAGTTGGAAAAATGGCACCGTGAGACAAAGGATTTATAGTGGTTCAGCTACGAATCTCCTCTTCGTCCTACTCCACTCCCCGAGCACCTAACTCGGGAGTTTTCTTCACTATATCAACAAGCTCCCTTATGGCGGAGAAAACCTTACACAACTTTTGCTTACACCGGCTTAACGACAAAAGCAAATTCGAGTCTAATAGTAGCTAGAACCAATTCTCACAACACACCACAACTTCTCCAACTGGACCCACAACTTTGTCACTACTTCTTCACAACCAATTCTCACTACTTCACTACTTAAAAATCCCTTTTTCCACCCTACCCCTACCTTCTATTCACCAACTAAACTCTAGAACTACCTTATAATGGTTCACAACACACTACACAAGAGCTATACACAATATACACAATCATATAACAATACTTCTTAAACTTGAGGTTTGAAGGAGTATTCTTCTCTTGCACTTTGGATGATGGTGATGATGAGGGATTGAATCACTTGAAAACAGGATTAGTAATTAATGATCAAATGGTTTTGGAAGATGTTTGGATAAAGATTTAGATCTGAAAATTTCGTGCAAGAGGTAAGGAATAAATACCAGATTTAAAGGTGGTATTTATAGGGAAAAATCTGAAAAAATCTGACATCAGGAGCGTGCCGGTCCCTTAAATTATTGGCCGCTCCTTAAAATTAAGGGACGCCCCTTAATAATTAAGGGGCTCCCTACTGTGAACGCCAGAAATTTGTCTTTGTGGGGAAAAGTTTATTTGGTGAAAAGACTTAATTGATTTTGGTTAAAATTTGAATTCATATATTAGTATGATTAACTTTTCTTTTATTAAAAAAAATGTTTTTCAAAAATAAGTATAATATGTTTATATAATTAAATCTTGTATTAATTAATAATTAACCCTTTTGATCATCGAAAGATGTATTAGCACTTGTTTATTCATACCTTTAATGATTAATTGGAATAGTGATATAAACTTAGCTAATACTGTTTACGTAGTAATCTTACGTTTAAGTGATTTAATTTTGTGATCGTCAAAACATAGAGATATCGAAAAATATATAACGTTTTACGCATTTATTTATGTCAACAATCCCCTTTGATGATTACAAAAGCTAAACTCATTAACGAAAAAATTAGTATATATACAAGTATTAGTATAAGTTATATCAATTCTCCCCTTTTTGTTACATCAAAAAGGTTTATCCCGATTAACTGGAGCTCCCCCTTGACGTATACTCCCTCTGTTTTGAGGTCATAAAAAAACTAATCAGATATGGAATGCTTGCAAAATATTTAGATAGTCACAACATATATATATATTATATTATATAATATATATTATATATATACATATATAATTATATACATATATATATATATACATATATATATAATACATATATATATAGATATACTAATATATATTTTTATATATAATACATAAAATATATATATACATATATATAAATATATATACATATATATATATGTATAATACATATATATATAATATTACATATATATATATATATATACCATATAATATAATTATAAATATATATATATATATATATATATATATATTATATAATATATTATTATAATATAGCATGCAACAATATAAAGCAAAGCATATAAGGCAAATAATAACATAAATCATGGCAATAACAACGCATTCATTTAATTAATTTATTACAAAATGATTATGCTAAACACATAATATTAGTACATTAGCATACATGTATGAGAAAATTTTCGTGCAAGAGGTAAGGAAAAATACCAGATTTAAGGTGGTATTTATAAGGGAAAAATTCTGAAAAAATCTGACACAGGAGCGTGCCGGTCCCCTTAATTATGGCCGGCTCCCTTAAAATTAAGGGGACCGCCCCTTATAATTAAGGGGGCTGCCCTACTGTAACGGCCAGAAATTTTGTCTTTAGTGGGGAAAGTTTATTTGGTGAAAAACTTAATTGATTTTGGTTAAAAATTTGAATTCATATATTTAGTATGATTAAAACATTTTTCTTTATTACCAAAATTGTTTTTCAAAAATATATAATATGTTTATATAATTAAATAAACTTTGTATTAATTAATTAAATACCCTTTGATCATGAGATGTATTAAGCACTTGTTTATTCATACCTTAAGTGATTAAGTTGGATATAGTGATATAAACTAGCTTAATACTTGTTTACGTAGTAATCTTACGTTTAATGATTTTACATTTTGTGATCGTCAAAACATAGAGATATCGAAAAATATAAATAACGTTTTTACGCATTATTTATGTCAACAATCTCCCCCTTTTTGATGATTACAAAATCTAAACTCATTAAGCGAAAATTAGTATATATACAAGTATTAGTATAAGTTTATATCAATTCTCCCCCTTTTTGTTAGCATCAAAAAGGTTTATCCCGATTAACTTGGAGCTCCCCCTTGACGTATACTCCCCCTCGTTTTGAGGTCATAAAAAAATAATCGAGATATGGAATGCTTGCAAAAATATTTAGATAGCACAACATATATATATA
>LBNU01004981.1:15066-56796 GCA_014162995.1 Artemisia annua
TGCTTGTTGTTTTAACTTCATTTGAGTTCTTATAAGTTGTTTATAGCTTATTTTGTCCTTGGTTCCAACTGTGTAGCTTATTGTGAGCTTATTTGATTCCAAAAATCCATTTTCAAAGCAAAAACCAAACTGTGGGAATAATAAGTGTCCAAATTGCTTATTTTTAAGTTTTATAAAAAGTGTTTTCACAAAAGTTGTTTGTTTTCAGTGTATAATTAGTTCTCAAAAAGAAAAATCCAAAAATCATCACTTTTAAAATAGTGATAGCTTCTATTTAAGAAGTTTTAGCTATTTAGCTTATTTTTCAACTTTTTCATTAAGCACTTAGTACTTTTTATAATTTTCTTAGGTTTCTGCATTAGTATAGTATTTGTATAAAAAATTTCATAATTTTATCTCTTAATTTAGTATTTATAATAATTAATAATAGTTAAATTAGTTTTAATTAATAAACTAAAAATAAAATCCTCTACTGTTTATTTTTAATCACTAGTATCTTTTTATAATTTTTCTAACTTTCTATAATCATATAGTATTTTTAGAAAATAGTTTCACAATTATTACTGTTCAACTTCTATTATTCTCATTTAATTTAGTTTAACTAGCTTTTAATTAATAACTAAGTTAATAATTAGTAAAATAGTGTAATAATAATTTTTATAAACTTTTTATAATTTTTTAGGATTCCTATGAAAGTTAATTAGTTTTCTAAAAAAATTCATAATTTTCTAAGTCATTTTGGTATTTTTAGTGATTTAAATTAGTTAAATAGTTTTAATTATTAATTAATTAATATAAAATTCAGAAAAAGACAAAAAAAATATAATTTTAGTTTTTAAATTATTTTTAGGTTAATTTAGAATTTTTAAAAGTGAATTTGCATTTTCTAGTTTAATTTAGTATTTTATCATATTTAGTTTAATTTAAATAGTAATTATAAGTATTAAATAGTTTTTAATTAATATTAAATAATAGAATAATCAAAAAAATATTTTTCTTTTTTATAAAATTTTATTTTTATAGTAAGTTTGTAAAAAAGTCATTTTCACCCCCTGTAGTTTGTTTTTGTTTAATTCCCAGTTTTTCAGTACGCATTTGCATTTAAATACGCTTTAGGCTTATCTGGTTTTCAGTAATTGTTAATATTGCTCATCTGTGCTATTTTCATTATTATCTGATTAGTGTAAACAATCCAAACCATTATCTGGTTACTTTCCTCAAATCACTCATTCCCAGAACGTTTCCAAAATACAATTTCAACCTCGTTGTGACTTAACGACCCGTGAATACACTGTGCTTTCAACGGATCATAAATTGATCACTTTCTCTCTCATAGCTTGACTTAGTTGACCAAGCACATTTGGTTGACTTAGTTGACTGTTTGGAGTGAGTCACTCCTACTTCACTCCTATGTCGAGCCGATTTAAGCTCCTAACATGGGATCATTAGAATTCGCTCATGCATAATATACAACCAAATAATCATAGTACACATCCGATTCATGTTTCTTAAGACGTTCAAGCAAGTTACCGTATAGGAGGTTAGCGAGTTTTCTTAAGCCTAACATCGACTTCACCCAACCACAATAATCACAAGCAAACCAACAACATATAATCAATAGTTAGGTTTCATTAGATCTAAGCAAACACAATAAAAACCTAGCCTAGCATGTTAATTGAAAGACAAGCATAAGATATAATCAAACAACACATAGACATATTGATTGATTTGGAAGAAGACTTATCTTTAATTAAACATCAAGGTTTCAAGGGTGAAAAACCCTTAAAAATACTGTAGAATACGAGCTAGGGTTTTTCCCAAAAGTTGCACACTAATGAATGAAAATTAGAAAAGTATATATAGATTTTACAAGCTGACGGCGTCACGTTCTAGTGCGTGACGCCGTCACCTCGCCGCCAAACTTATATTCGGATTGCTCAGATCCCATTCTGACGCCGTCCCTCTTTAACCTTCTCTGGGCCGTCTCCCTTTGTCACAAAACGTGACGGCCTACATCCAAATACACGTGACGCCGTCACCCTTTAAAACTTCAAATATTTCTGGGGCGTCTGGTGTAAAAATCATCCTTCGTTTGTCAAAGCGTGACGCCGTCACACTCTAAAGCGTGACGCCGTCAGGTACTATTTCCAGCATATTTTGAGACTTTGTCGTTTTCTTCACTTTTATGCTCCAAAAACGTCCAAAATGCTTCCTTTTCCTGAATTCCTCTCCAAGGTACCTAAAATGACAAAAGGAACGATTTAGGGCAACATTTGATCAAATAATTATGGATTAGGGCTTAAATGACCCCCTAAAAGCGTAACACTTTTCGCTTCATCAATTTCCTTCATTTCCTTCAGATATTTAAACAGAACTTCAAGTTTTGTAACCCTTGTTTCCAAATCATCAAACTTTGGTAAACCATTGTCGGCAGCCTTTTCCGTCTTCTTTGCGGACAAACGGTGTTCCTTGGAGCAATCCTCTTTCCTCAACCCAGTGAACAAAGCCTTCCCCTTATCGTTTTTTGCCATTCTTAGTTAGTTTGATTGAATGTATGTGTGCTGTGTTGTTGAAAGATTTTATACCGATTTAATGAAATATGAATGGTTAGTTGTGGGTTTATTGGTTCCCGCGAAGTAATTAAAGTGTATCTGAAAAGTTTTGGTCAAGTTGCATAGTTAAAAACAAAATCAGAACACGGTTAGTCCCTAAAATTGAATGTAGGGTTAGATATTAACCATACACTAGTTGCAAATGTAGTTGGACAATAATGCCCTTGGAAAATGTACCAAAACTTAGCGTTGACCTCACCATTTCTGGTCAAGGGACGCATTCGGCCTCAAAATTCCTAGTTTTGGATACCAGGCAACGAAATTTAAATGTTAAGGGCCATGACGATGCTTTGTGGAAAGTTTAGGGACCAACGATGTATTTTACTCTAAAATTAAATAACAAGAAAATTAAAATGGTTGTGAAACTTATAATGAGAAATATGTGTTTACTTAGATTTCCTTCCTCCCTAGCTATCTTTTATATGTTAATTGGTTTGTTGTAATTATGTGGATGACGGGTTGTATTCCTTTAAACCATTTGTAGGGCCGTGTACGATCTTTCCTAACTCTATAAGCTCCTACTTCACTCCTATGTCGAGCCGACTTAAAGCTCCTAACATGGGATCATTAGAATTCACTCATGCATTAAATACAACCAAATAATCGTAGTACACATCCGATTCATGTTTCTTAAGACGTTTAAGCAAGTTACCATATAGGAGGTTAGCCATTTTTCTTAAGCCTAACATCGACTTCACCCAACCACAATAATCACAAACAAACCAACAACATATAATCAATAGCTAGGTTTCAATAGATCTAAGCAAACACAATTAAGACCTAGCCTAGCATGTTAATTGAAAGACAAGCGTAAGATATAATCACACAATACATAGACATATTGAATGATTTGGAAGAGACTTATCTTCAATTAAGCATCCAAGTTTCAAGGTGGAAAACCCTCAAAATGTAGTAAAAAAACGAGCTAGGGTTTTGTTCCCAAAGTTGCACACTAATGAATGAAAATTAGAAAAGTATATATAGATTTTACATTGTGACGGCGTCACCTTTTGGGTTGTGACGCCGTCACCTCGCCGCCAAACTAAAATTCGGATTGCTCAGATCCGCTCTTGACGCCGTCCCCTTGTAATTTGCTCTGGGTAGTCTCCCTTTACCACATAACGTGACGGACTAGGCGTCACAAAGCGTGACGTCGTCACTCTTTAAATCTTCAAAACTTTCTGGGGCGTCTAGTGTAAAAATCATCCTTCACATTGTCAAAGCGTGACGCCGTCACACTATAGAACGTGACGCCGTCAGGTACTGTTTTTAGCATATTTTGAGACTTTGTCGTTTTCTTCACTTTTATGCTCCAAAAACGTCCAAAATGCTTCCTTTTCCAGAATTCCTATTCAAAGTACCTAAAATGACAAAAGGAAGGATTTAGGGCAATATTTGATCAAATAATTACGGATTAGGGCTTAAATGACCCCCTAAAAGCGTAACACTTTTCGCTTCATCAGACATTAAGTGTACACTATCGAGTCCTATGCAGATCTTAGCAATCTGCCGAGAACATTTATGAGAGGATTCAAAATTGTGATTATCATTGATTGAATGGAAACTCTTGCCAGGGTCAACATCAAACAGCCCTGACAGCAGGTCACTTTGGTAACTCCTTGTGGTTACGCTTAGTGTTTGCGGTGGTTCCAAACGGTCTACAGTCGTGGGGTGATCTCCAGCGACTCACCCAATCGTTGATGTACTTAGGTATATCTTGTAAGCTCTCTCAAGGGCATCCGATTTGGGAACAGCCTTGGTAAGGATTAGGGAGAGTCTTCACACTATGCTGTTGACAATCTCTAATTCCGAACCTGTAAGTACCGGATGTTTTATTACTAACTGTTTTATGCAGGTACAACCACCATCATGACACCAGTTTCCACATGCTCATACCTGCATCTCAAAGTCAAAGGAAAGCTCTCTTCAAAAGATCGATGCAAAGAAAAGGTCTAAGAAAGATTCTACATCACGTGAAAGAATCTACAAAGTTGAAAGACAAAGATCAAAAGCTAAGCAAAGTTCAAAGAAAGATTCTATGTCAACACAAATTAATCTACAGCAATGAAATGAGAGCTACGGATGCATAACACAAAGTCAAAGATGTATGAGCATGTTGGAAAGGCGTAAATCCACTAGAGGCAAAGGAGTGACGAAAGGCAGATTATACCATCATTGGATCACTAAAACAACGATGAACACACAATGATGAACAAAGAACATTATTGCTTAATGATTCTTCTGAAGACGTCTAAAGCCATGAAAGTCAAAATTTAAGACAAAAAATGAAGACGTCTAGCAACCTTGATGACCAACCCTTATGGGGAGATTGTTAGGAATGCTTCTAAACATTATCAAGTCTTGGTCATCTAATTATGTAATAGGTTGCTTTAGATTATCATTATGTTTAGTTTTTAATAATGTTTCATGTTATTAAGTCTATTATTCATGTTATGTAAAAGTCTAAGGGCCAAATGTGCTAATATGTGAAACATGTGAAGCCCTACACTACTAGTATAAATAGACATGTAATCCCTCCTTAGAGGGTGTTGGTTCTCTTAGTAATATTATTTTCTTTATTTCATTTCATAAGAGTTCCTTCCACTCTCTCTCTCTACTTACTTTCTCTCTCTAAAGATTATGTGTGTTTATGTTACAAAATGGTGACCTAACATTTTCAATCCTAACGAACACTATTCCCTGAGAGAATGATCAATCCCGCGGTACTTGCCACTACACTATACTACATCGGTCAGGTACACTGCCTGGTGGGGATTGCAAGCTTCTCAAGATCCCTTGAGAGGTAAAACCTTTTGTGTAGACTGCAATCCACGCATCATGTTTTTGGCGCCGCTGCCGGGGAATAGTTATTGCTTAGGTTGAATTTTAATTTTATTAGGTCTACTCATTAGATTCCTATCTAGTGAGATTTTTGTTTTCTTTTTATCAGCTTTCTCGTAGTCTATCTTTTCGTTGTGTCTTTGTTTGTAAAAACCTTTCCATTGACTCTTCCGTTCACCATTATGGAGAATGCGAATCCACCATACTACCGACCACGAAATCCATTCACCCCTGATGACATCTTGATGTTCAATCAATATCGAGATGAACCTATCTATGATGCATGGACTCGTTTTAAAAAAATACTCCGAATAGTCCCTCATCATAGTTTCGATTTATAGTCCCTAACTCAAATCTTTTACTATCGCGTTGACCGATATGTCCAAAGGTACATTGACGATTTTGCCGACGGGGACCTTAGGGAATTAAATGATGAAGAAGCATGGGATGCCATAGAAGAGTGTGCCCAATATTATTATAGAGTAGACAACCCAACAAATGTTATTTTGAATCAATTGATAACAAATTTGAAGGATCATGAAACAAGTTTGTTTGGGGACGAATATGCGAATGTTGAGATACCTAAGTGGATGTCCTGTAACATCATAGTACAAAACAAACGCATAGGTAGTCTAGATATAATGGAGGATGAGGAGGATAATCCAAGCCCACAAAGTACCCCACAAGTCCTACCATCATTTGAGGCACACACACTGCCCGTGACTTACCCGGAAGAAGTGGAAGAAACTTTAGGAATTCTGATGGAAGTAGAACCCTTGTACCAAACACCACTAGAGGATAAAGGTTTGAATACTTGTAATGATAACCTTACTCTTAGTTTTAGGGAATTTCCTAATGTTGATGAACCGGAACCACAATCTTTACACAACTTTCTATCCTTAGATTTATATCTAGGAGACAAAAGAGGAACCGACCCACTCATCAACCAATATTATCCGGGTAGTTTTAGGATGAAGGAAGCCATTCACTCACCCCCTTCACCTCACGTGGCATATTTCCACCCTAAGGGTGTGTATCGCTACTTTCACCCGCACTTAATCTTAAGTGCAGGGAAAACCTCCCCTATTTCTGTTAAATAAGGGTAGAGTCAGGCTCATGACTCGAACAAAAACAAGCGCTTCTTGGGAGGCAACCCATGTTTTTAATTGTTTGATGTTTTTATTTTATTTGTTTGTTTGTGTCATATATGCTTAATCATAATTGTTAAATTTTTATGTTTTGAATAATTTGTGAAAATGCTTTATTTTGTTTTTAACCTCGTCTTAATTGCATATAAAGGTATTTTACAAAAAGATAAGTGTGGAGAAGTTTATATTTTGTTAAAAAGAACGAAATTCGAACATGAAAAATTCACAATTCATGACTAGCATATATTTTATCTTGTTNGGGGGAGATTGTTAAGAATGCTTCTAAACATTATCAAGTCTTGGTCATCTAATTATGTAATAGGTTGCTTTAGATTATCATTATGTTTAGTTTTTAGTAATGTTTCATGTTATTAAGTCTATTATTCATGTTATGTAAAAGTCTAAGGGCCAAATGTGCTAATATGTGAAACATGTGAAGCCCTACACTACTAGTATAAATAGACATGTAATCCCTCCTTAGAGGGTGTTGGTTCTCTTAGTAATATTATTTTCTTTATTTCATTTCATAAGAGTTCCTTCCACTCTCTCTCTCTCTCTCTACTTACTTTCTCTCTATAAAGATTATGTGTGTTTATGTTACAAAATGGTGACCTAACATTTTCAATCCTAACGAACACTATTCCCCGAGAGAATGATCAATCCCGCGGTACTTACCACTACACTATACTACATCGGTCAGGTACACTGCCTGGTGGGGATTGCAAGCTTCTCAAGATCCCTTGAGAGGTAAAACCTTTTGCGTAGACCGCAATCCACGCATCAAGTTTTTGGCGCCGCTGCCGGGGAATAGTTATTGCTTAGGTTGAATTTTTATTTTATTAGGTCTACTCATTAGATTCCTATCTAGTGAGATTTTTGTTTTCTTTTTATCAGCTTTCTCGTAGTCTATCTTTTCTTTGTGTCTTTGTTTGTAAAAACCTTTCCATTGACTCTTCCGTTCACCATTATGGAGAATGCGAATCCACCATACTACCGACCACGAAATCCATTCACCCCTGATGACATCTTTATGTTCAATCAATATCGAGATGAACCTATATATGATGCATGGACTCGTTTTAAAAAAATACTCCGAATAGTCCCTCATCATAGTTTCGATTTATGGTCCCTAACTCAAATCTTTTACTATCGTGTTGACCGATATGTCCAAAGGTACATTGACGATTTTGCCGACGGGGACCTTAGGGAATTAAATGATGAAGAAGCATGGGATGCCATAGAAGAGTGTGCCCAATATTATTATAGAGTAGACAACCCAACAAATGTTATTGCGAATCAATTGATAACAAATTTGAAGGATCATGAAACAAGTTTATTTGGGGACGAATATACGAATGTTGAGATACCTAAGTGGATGTCCTGTAACATCATAGTACAAAACAAACGCATAGGTATTCTAGATACAATGGAGGATGAGGAGGATAATCCAAGCCCACAAAGTACCCCACAAGTCCTACCATTATTTGAGGCACACACACCGCCCGTGACTTACCCGGAAGAAGTGGAAGAAACTTTAGGAATTCTGATGGAAGTAGAACCCTTGTACCAAACACCACTAGAGGATATAGGTTTGAATACTTGTAATGATAACCTTACTCTTAGTTTTAGGGAATTTCCTAATGTTGATGAACCGGAACCACAATCTTTACACAACTTTCTATCCTTAGATTTATATCTAGGAGACAAAAGAGGAACCGACCCACTCATCAACCAATATTATCCGGGTAGTTTTAGGATGAAGGAAGCCATTCACTCACCCCCTTCACCTCACGTGGCATATTTCCACCCTAAGGGTGTGTATCGCTACTTTCACCCGCACTTAATCTTAAGTGTAGGGAAAACCTCTCCTATTTCTGTTAAATAAGGGTAGAGTCAGGCTCATGACTCGAACAAAAACAAGCGCTTCTTGGGAGGCAACCCACGTTTTTAATTGTTTGATGTTTTTATTTTATTTGTTTGTTTGTGTCATATATGCTTAATCATAATTGTTAAATTTTTATGTTTTGAATAATTTGTGAAAATGCTTTATTTTGTTTTTAACCTCGTCTTAATTGCATATAAAGGAATTTTACAAAAAGATAAGTGTAGAGAAGTTTATATTTTGTTAAAAAGAACGAAATTCGAACATGAAAAATTCACAATTCATGACTAGCATATATTTTATCTTATTTGTGTGTCAATACTTGTGGATATGTTTTATGAGTTCCTATTTGTAATTCATTCCACAAGTATCCTATTCTTTAATTGTTTTGTTTTTATTTCTAAGTCTGGAATTCCATCTAGTTGCAATTTTTGTTCGGTTTGATGCTTTGGTTTTTGTGTTTGTTTTCTTAACAGGTTATATTGGACAAGAAGATGTACATGCAACACATCAAGCTTTTGGCGCTACTTTAATCTTGAGATTTCACATCTTCTTGGAGGAGGATCTAACCGTGTTACCACATCATCCACACCGAAAGAATCAGGGGAGTATTAGTTTCTTTCATTCTCATTTATTTTTTCTTTTACATCTTTTACTTAGAACATTGGGGACAATGTTCGGCTTAAGTGTAAGGGGGGGGGGTAATGAAGATACCTTAGAGATTACAATTGCATTTGATTTTTTGTTTGTTTAATAGTAGGTGTGTAATAAAACTGAGAAATATTTGTTAGGGAAATTTTAGCACCAAATTTAAAATTTTTTACGACATATAGGAGTGAAACTTTAGTCTTAATAAGCTTCTCATGGATAGGAATTATATAACTAGCACAAAAAAACCGTACCACTCAAAAATTTCCACCCCAAATATGTGAGGTTCGCCCCTAGATTTGTTAGGAAAAGCATTGATTGTTAATGCTTGTGAGTGTACCGGTAGTATTTAGATTCTAGAACTTGCGTTAGTGATTCATCCCGAGACCACAAGTGCGACTACATTCGTGTAGTTAGATTTAATACATGATAAGAGGCATTAGGATAAACCTTGTTTTACACCTGTTTATATAATTACATTGACTTTATTGGTCAAGTAATTTTCCCACACCTTTGCGATGTACTTATTTTTAGTACACGATACCCCTAGTACACCCCTCAGAGCCTATCTTTTTCATTTCTAACTTTAAGCATTTTACTTAAAGGAAGAATTTTTTTATAATCCACCCGCAAATGTACACCCAAATCGTCTTAGCGTACCTTCTATGAACTCATCTTTAGTGCATTATTGTTACAACATCTGTTTAAACCCTTAGTTAATTGTCTAATTGATTACATGGTTGCTAAGTCGAGTCATATCTTGTATATATTGTTTTGGGACGATTGAAAATCATGGATAAAGTACTAGTGTTATGGAGTAACAGGGAAGAAGTAAATTATTACCCCATGTGTGCATTAATGTTTTAAAGTAATCCAAGTTTTTTGATTATCTTAATTCAAGTCATTAGAATAGTTATTTGTAAAGTATGTAAAAGTTCAAGTGTAAGGGGAATGTAAATCCCCTATGATGTATTATTTTGGATGGTAGGGCAAGAGTGTATGCAAAAAAAAATCAAGAAAAATGAAAAAAAATTAGAAAAAGAAAAGAGAAAAACATACGAACTACCATCCCATTTCCTTTTATGTTTATTTTATGTTTTTTTTATGATTAGCTTAAGTTGAGTCGAGTCTTGGCTTAGCAACGCCGTATTGTACATGTAATTGACCAAGATGATTAATACGCCACTAGTAAAAATATCTTTTATTCCAACAAACCGTGTTTATCATATCCCTACACCTAACGTTACAACCCTTTAAAAGACTTCTTTGATAGATTATCTTAGGTGCTTACGCCAAGTGGTGGAGGTTTTTTATCCTTTCCCAAGCCTATGGTAATCTATTTGCAATGACAGGTAGTGAGTGATATTTTTCCATTTCCATTAGTTATATATAGGTTTATAACACCCGAGAGATGAGAGTATCCAAACACTATCTGTGAGGTGCTAGTGTATGATTTTCGTGTTTGTTATTACTAGGGTGAAATGATCATTTGTTGTAATTATTTTTATATTAGTGTTAAATGACCCCCAGCTTATATTTTGATTGGAATAAAAGTGCATTTGCTTGAGGACAAGCAAATCTCAAGTGTAAGGGTATTTGATAAGGCGAAAAGTGTTACGCTTTTGGGGTCATTTAAGCCCTAAATCGTGATTTTATGGTCAATTATTACCTCAAATCGTTTCTTTTGTCATTTTAGGCACTTTTGAGAAGAATTCTGGAAAATGAAGCATTTTGGACGTTTTTGGAGCAAAAAGTGAAGAAAACAACAAAGTCAAGAAACCATGCTGGAAATTGTACCTGACGGCGTCAGAAGTCACTACGTGACGCCGTCACTTGAAGAAATAAGAGTGGATACATGTTTGTACTAGACGCCCCAGTGAAGAATTCACAGGTTAACACCTGACGGCATCAGGTGTTAGAAGATGCAGGTCGTCACGTGTAATGCTAAAGAGAGACGGCCTAGAAGATTTCACAAGGTGACGACGTCGGAAGTGGATCTAGGCAATCTGAGAAGAGTTTTGGCGGCGAGTTGACGGCGTCAGAACCTATAAGCTGACGCCGTCAGATTGTAAAATCTATATATAGTTTAGGTTTTTCATTCATTAAGAGAGGAACTTTTTGGTGAAACACACACACAAACCCTAGGACGATTTTCTGACCTTTTCAAGGGTTTCATACCCTTTTTTCTTCCATGTTCAACTAAAGATAAGTTATCCTTCAATCATACAATATGTCTATGTATTGTTTGACTATATCTTATGCTTGTCTTTCTTTTAACATGCTAGGCTAGGTTTATTTGTATTTGCTTAGATGTAATGAAACCAAGTTATTGATTGTTGATTGATGGTTTGTTATTAATTGTTGTTGGGTGAATGATATCGATGTTAGGCTTAAGAAAACTGGCTAATCTCCTATTCGGTAACCTGCTTGAACGTCTTAAGAAACATGAATCGGATGTGTACTACGATTTTAATGGTTGCATTTAATGCATAAGTGACTATTAATGATGCCATGATAGGATACTAAATTGTGTCGTCATAGGAAGAGATAGAAGCTTATAGAGTTGGGGAAGATCGTACACGGCCCCACGAATGGTATTAAGGAATGCAATCCGTCACCCACGCAATTGTAACAAACTTATCAATCAATAAAAGATAACTAGGGAGTAGTGAAATCTAAGTAAACAAGTTTTCTCCATATAAGAGTTTTCTCATTTTATTTCATTTTTTTACGTAGTTATTTGGGTTATTTGATTAGCAACTAATTCCGCCCACTCTTCCAAAACCGAAATTTTTACTTGCTTTCCTTTAAATATAAAAAACAAAAAGAATCATCCCTCACCCCTAGACCTAATTAGACTATTTTCAATCCTAACGAACACTATTCCCCAAGAGAACGATCAATCCCCCGGTACTTGCCACTACACTATACTACATTGGTCAGGTACACTACCTGGTGGGGATTGCAAGCTTCTCAAGATCCCTTGAGAGGTAAAACTTTTTGCGTAGACCGCAATCCACACATCAACGGGTCATTCCAATGTTAATTCTGGTAGGCCAAATTTTTATACTGGTAGAAACCATGTTAAACATGTTGGGCAAAAGTTAATTTTGTTCAACCCATGGGTAATTCTTGGTATTATAGACCTAAACAACCAGTTAAACCACATGTGAATCAAGCTAATACTAGAAATCATTTTGCTAAATCTCATTCACCTGTGAGGAGACATATACCACAGGTGAACAAGCTTAATCAAAGAACAAATTTCTCAAAATCAAAATCACCTGTGAGAAGACTCAATGTAAACAATGCAGCAAAGATTTCAAACTCTTATGTTGTTAAAGGTAAAGGGGGTCTCCTACTAAGGATTTAGACTGTTGGAAATGGGATCCATTCAAAAATGAACTCACCTATAAGTCTTAAAGCAGCATAAGTGGATCTTGTTCTTACAAGACATACAAGTATGTAGATCCACAAAATGGACCCAAGCCTGCACAGGCCTGGGTCATTAAGAGAAACTAATCTCTTATTTTTTATGTGCAGGATCATCCACTCAAGAACATAGGAAATAGAGGTATATTTGACAGTGGATGCTCAGAGCACATGTCTGGTAACAAGGAGCACATAGAAGATTTTGAAGAATTCAAATGAGGTTCTGTCATTCTAAATTCTTTTCTTTGATCACATTAACAAGTTATTAGTAGTTTACAAGTGATCACATCCATCCTTTCTCCAAGTGCAGGAGAAGAACATTCGTATTCGTCAAGAAACAAAGTGTTGAAGAAAAGTCAATCACCTCTCAAATCGTTGTTACGGATCTCTCTTCATCCTCCATTCTTTGTATCTTATTCTTGTGTGTAATCCGACTTAAGTGCAAGCTCGGAAGTGTATGTTGTGATTGATTCGTGCCATAGTGTTGGTTCGAATTGTGTAGCCACGTGGGCTAGTGTGTAGATTGGTTCTAGCTAGGATTAGAACTCGACATTCCGCTTAGTGTCGTTAAACTTGGTGTAAGCTCGTGTGTTGGGAATTACATATTTGAAGATTACAAAACCCACAAGAAGAAATGAAGAAAGAAGAAACAATAGGGACCTAATATGTAATAGTTACTTAGCTTGATTAGTAACCTAGGGTTTAGGGTTTCTTGTAACCTCCCTCTATTATATAAAGAGGGGTGGCGTCTAGGTTACAAGCATCTCATTCATAGCTAGTCTCTTCAATGAGAGTCTAGAAAACACATAGAGCGTGTAGTAGTAGTAGTAGTAGTAGTTGTAGTAGTAGTAGTTTATTTATGTTTAATAAAGAAAACCTTATTAGTAGTGTTGATTGTGTTTTTATATCCGCTGTGCATATCAATGTTACTAATCCTAGATGGGCTTAAACGATTCTTCACAATTGGTATCAAGAGCCAGGGGCTCGTTATATCTAGAGATCTACAAGGTTTTCATTGTCAATAAAGAGCAGTTGTGATGAAGAGCAGATCGATTTTTCAAGGGTTTGTGGAGCATATCTGGTAAAAGTGGTTGTTACTGTCGATGTGAAGCAGAATCGTAAAAGGTATCTTTGTTTTTAAAGTAATCGGTTTTTAAGATTTTTAAGGTTATTGATTTATTATATTCATTACCTCGTACTGTTCAAACATTGTTCCTTCAATTAATGGACTAATTGATTTGTTCGAGGTTATGAAAGTGGGTATATTATTATTATGCAAAGGGTTATAATCGGTATTAATTGAATGGCTGATACAACATTGAATTTTACTTCGTACAATTGACGAATGTTGCTGATGATATATTTATTGTGTTTGTGGGTATTGAATATCCCTGATTGGTTGATCATATAATTAAAGTGATTAGGTGAACGCATGTGGTTAATGATTGGAGGGTTATTGTGATTCGATGATATTTATGTTTGTCGATATTCATTAGAGATTGAATAAGGGTAATGCTTTGTGAATCATGGGGTCAGGTATACTTAATTCAGTTTGTCGACAAATGAATGGTACCTTCAATTTTAATTTTCCCTCGTATTTATTTAATCATGGGCCGTTGCTTTAATGAACTTTACGAGGAGACAAGTTTGGGAATACTTTGATGCAAGTGGGAATTGAATATGGCAAACACCTCGTACTCATTAATGGTCTGATGTATATTTATCATTCACGAGGTACTCTATTTGGTTTCTGCTGTTACTCCAATCAGTTTCTACTGATGCGCTTAAAGGTTTCTACTACCAAGCATTTTTTATACTGCTGCTACGTTATCTTGTTTCTGCTGACTTATGACATTTGGTTCCTATTGGTCGGTTCCTGCTGATCGGTTCCCGCTGTTTGGTTTCTGCTGCTCATTACTGCTATTCGTAAAAAAAAAATTAACAAAAAAAGTTATTGTTTTATTTTTGCTGGTTGATATTTAATTATAGGTCCGAAGACGCCCTTGGATCTTGGACGACGAGTTGGTTACTTCTATTCATTTGGTTTGGTGTTTACAGGTTGTTTTGTACATGAGGTAATAATGGCATGCGATGGCCGGGACCACACACATTATTATTGGGACAGTTATGTTGTGCGATGGCTGGGACCACACAAATAACTGTTGTTGGTTATGTCGTGCGATGGCTGGGACCATACGCATAACTAAGCAGGTAGGTCGTGCGATGGCTGGGACCACACGAATACCTGGTTGTAATAAACCAACTTGTTCGCACTAAATCAGATAAGGATATTTGAAGCCAATTAAAGTTCGAGATTCATGAGATGGTTAGTATATTTTTAAGGGGAAGCTTTTTGTTCAAAAATACGTAACCATCTACATGCAATCATTTGAGGGGAAGCGTTTACGAGATGCACAAGACCCCTATTGGATGATTACAAAAAGGGGAAGAAGAGTTATGATGTGCATCTTATAATTTGTGATGACATGTTTTAGCATTGTTTCTTCATGCAGATTGTTTTGTAATATCAAATAGGGGAAGATTGTTGGGAATTATAGATTTGAAGATTACAAAACCCACAAGAAGAAATGAAGAAAGAAGAAACAATAGGGACCTAATATGTAATAGTTACTTAGCTTGATTAGTAAGCTAGGGTTTAGGGTTTCTTGTAACCTCCCTCTATTATATAAAGAGGGGTGGCGTCTAGGTTACAAGCATCTCATTCATAGCTAGTATCTTCAATGAGAGTCTAGAAAACGCATAGAGCGTGTAGTAGTAGTAGTAGTAGTAGTAGTAGTAGTAGTTGTTGTTGTAGTACTAGTAGTTTATTTATGTTTAATAAAGAAAACCTTATTAGTAATGTTGATTGTGTTTTTATATTCCGCTGTGCATATCAATGTTACTAATCCTAGATGGGCTTAAACGCTTCTTCACATCGTATACGGTTTGTTCCGCCATAAGGGAGCGTGTTGATATAGTGTTTGTGAAACTCTCAAGTGTCCGACTCGAGGAGTGGAGTAGGGCGAAGAGTGAGCTTCGTAGCCGAACTACTATAAATCCATGTGTCCTGGTTTGATCGTTTCTTTCTTTATCTTTACTTACTTGTTCGTTATTGTGTTTAGTTATAGTTATATTGATATCACATAAGACTTGAATCGAGAAATATTTTTCTTAAAAGAAACTTGAAAAATGAATTTTTGAAAAGGAAATCAAAAGGTGAAACTATTCAACCCCTCCTTCTAGTTTCTACATCTTACACTAAACTATTTTTAATTTTTATTATTTTTAGACACAACTTCTTGAACTAATTAACAATTTAGTGTAAATGCATTGTAAAATAATCAACCAACAAATTTGGTTGCACATATCCTAAAAGCATAAAAATAAATTAATAAATTGAGATTTGAGAATAAAAAAGTACGTATTTGATATAATTACAAATTACCTGAAGTGAAGAATTGAACAAGTGAACTAGCGAAGAATTGAAGACTGAGATAGTTGAGAAAGTTATTTAAGGAATACGAGCGGAGAGAGTGTTAGGGCGAAAAATACCCATTTAATTTCTACCACCGACCATTTTGTCCGTTTTTTGATTATATCAATAGTTAGCCGACCATATAGCTCAAAAGCAATAAAAAAAACTAAGCCCATTCCACCCATTTATCTTACAAAAACAGGCCCATTATACCCGAATTTTAACTCGTGGACTTTATTTGCCACTTCTAATAGGAATTATCCAAGTAATCATATTTGTCTCATATTTGAATCTCAGTTAGTTCATGCATAATTGTCAAAACATTTTCTATATCATCCTAAGTAGTTAATCGGTACATAGAATAATCTCAATCCTTGTGGAACGATCAGGTCTTACCAAAACTCTTTACTATAAACGAGGGTTATACTTTTACCCGTGTGTTTTGAATTAAGAGAAATTGGTAGAACTAGTTATATAAATTTAAAGCTTTCGAGACACATCAGTTATTATTATGTGATGTACTTGACGATATGTTCTTGTTATTTGACGATATGATGTTAAGAGAATGGATGTTGATATTTGCTAATGATGTTCATGTTATTTTAATTTTACTTAACATATTGTTCTTTCTTTCTGTGTGTAATAATAGGATGGATTTAGATAGTGATGATGCCAATAATAATTCGAATGAAGAAGATTGGATGGAGGATGAGAACACATGGTTATTGTTTTGCGGTTTAGTTGTCAAAGGGATAATATAGGCTCTGATACGCGATGCGAGCGCAATGATGCACGCAATATTAAACCAAGATAAGTCCTTTCACCAAATTGTTTACTGGCCATAAGTATATTAGGTACCAAAAACTTTCACAATATGAAATAAAACTAAAACCATAACAACATTGACTTGACCTAATAATGTGTTATTGTTGGTATATTTGGTTTCAAGACAACAACCTTGTGTAGTCGTCGTAACTTATAGCATTATCATCTAGCCTTCTTCATTTGATTAGAAAAATCATGAACATGGATGTGAACCGTCCAAAAATTGGTATACTATGTCATGAAAATACGGCTTTAATAAATAATAGGCCTCCTCCGTAGTTGTGGCACAGGGCCACCGAAATCCATGAGACGGCCCTGGTATTTATCAAACGCAATAATCAGATAATTTGATCCATATCGCAACCCTAAAGACCCTCTTAATGGGTTATAGCTTGTGGGAGTTGTAGACTTGTAGGTACCAAAACAGTAAATTTATCATCCATTATTATATTTAATTTAATGTTAGGAAAAGAAAAAAAGAAATTGTAAAGCGTTTCGGTAGATTAATATCATGTGGCTATTAATGATTTACTTTTCATTTAAAGTTTCAAAAGTTCATCTTCCTCCCTGTTCTTCTTTCACCATAACAAATACCAAACGAAAAGTAAAGAACATCCATCGCTAAAAAATACCATCTTCTCACTTTTGTTATCAATCACCAAAAAACACAATCTACAAAATGATAAAAGAAATCATCCCTAAATATATTACTTAATATGACCTAAACAATCGTAAAGTTTATAACAACTCTCACCAGTCACCACAAAAATATAAAGAAGTACGCATCAACAAATACACACCACAGTTTCTTCAACTCACCGAAAAACACAATCTGCAAAATGACAAAAGAATCATCCCATGATCATTTATTCTTTAAATATTCTTATGCTTTGGAAGTATGGAGGAATATGTAGAACATGTTGAGAGTAAACATTAGAAATGCAAGTTGGTCAGATAGTGTACAACTTATGGCAGCTTGTCAAAATGGAAATACTATTTGGAGTGTAGTTAGAAGACTTTTGTAGCATGTGTGTATTGTTTATGGCAAGAAATAAATTCAAGAATCTTCAAGGATGAGGAAAAGAGATTGGAAGATACTTATAATAAAACAGTGGAAATAGTGAAGACCAGGGTACTGGAATTGAAAGTTAAAAATAGTTTTAATGTGAAAAAAACAAAATTTATTGCTAGTCGTTAGCCATTCGCCATCTTTTGATGTTCATTTCAGTAGTTATGTTCTTCCATAGTATTTTTTTTTTCTTAGTTCGTATATGCTCATTAAGTTGCAATGGTCTGCAACAAATTTTGGTGGGTAAGATTCTAAGTAAATCAAATTCTAGTGGGTAAGATTCTAGAATAATTACGCCCATCTAGAATAGATAAATTCTTCATAACAAAATAAATAAGTAATGCAATTTGAATATGAAAAAATGTTAAAAACATGTGTCATGATATTATGAAATGCTTTTGCATCCCAAAGATGGGAAGTAGGAACAATTACATTTTTGGGGGACATGTTCCAAACTATGAAAGTGCAGATCGAGGGACGAATATGCGGCCATAATTCGAACTCAAATCATATTTAGGTATTCTTAGTACTTTTGGTTGTGGACCATCTAATTAAGAAAACAATAATTAGAACAAACGTACGGTATCCACATATATCACCATCCATAATTCATTACTTAAGTTAAGATATATTATGGGTTGTTGAGCTTTATGGAGATAAAAAATTTGGCAGATTTGGTTGAAGCTAGCTATATGAACCCGATTTTGACCGACATGTGTAAGGTATGAAATTAATATGAACATGTATATATTGTTATGTATAAACTAGTTTGCAAGTTAAGAATAGTGTTTATATGATAAATAGGGTGAGTTATGAAAGATGAAGCTGCCCTAATTTGTCAATTGAGATTATATATGTTAAGCAGTTTTCTGGATGTGCTTTATGTGATCTTTGTTTCTAAGATGATGCCCCCTTGTGATAGGATTTTACTGTTGTGTGAGAAGCTCTCTTTATGGGTTCAAGTCCTGGACATATGAGATAGTCTGTGGTGCATAGTGAGATAGTCCGTTGGTCTTCTAAAAAAAGCTTTTTCTATTACTACATATGTATTGATTTATTGTTATTCTATTCTGCATCTTTTTTTAGTAATTCATGTTCAAGTTACCAAATTTTGTTAGGCAATAGTTAGGAATTTGTGTGTGCTTAGACCTATTTCAACTCCGTTTTATTTATTCCGGTATAATGACATCCTCCCTTTTTTTTTAAGTAGGCTAAGAAAGTAGTTGGACTTTGTACAAATTAGAATTTAGAAAGAGGAAAATAGTTATTACTTCAACATAAGGGATGTGAACATTTGCCTTCATCTTTTATCCATTATGTTTGTCCGATTCAACAAAAGAAACTCACTCATCATACTTCTTGTCGCACGAGTAATGTTTTAATCCAAGGAATATTAATGGTCATCCTACGTGTTGTTATGGGGATTTTAGGTTACACCTCGATGTATTTAAGGATTTGTGTTCAGATCTTAAAGAACCTTACGATTTAAAGGCAACGCGTAATATATCGATTGAGGAGTCGCTTGGTATTTTTCTGATGATATTAGCACATGGATGTGAAAATAAATTTGCTCCAGAAACTTTTAATCATTATGGAGAAACTATTCATAGGCCTTTTCACAAAGTTCTTAAAGCGGTGCTTAAACTCGGTGGGGACATTATCGGGCCAAATGCAAATTATAATGAAGAAGTACCACCACAAATTTTAAACAATTCCCGTTATTATCCGATGTTCAACGTATGTTGTATGTTTAACTTTATATTCGAACAATATACTTGATTTGTGCGATTGATTAGTGAGAAAAATGTTTTATTTTATATAGAATTGTATTAGAGTTATCACTATGAGACATGTGAGGGTATCGGTTCGAAAGCATGAGCAAGCGAAATATGTTGGTAGAAAAGGATATGCAACCCAAATATCATAGCGGCTTGTGATTTTAACATATGTTTTACATTTGCATGGGAGCGATCGGAAGGGACCGCACATGACACAATAATTTTTTTGAAGCCTTGCATAGGCCACAAGTTTGGTAACTGCTTATTATCTGATTATCCATTTTCAAAACACACAATCTATTTTTTTAATAAGCTATCCCAAACAGCCCCTTAGAGGTGGGTATTTATAGGAAAAAAATGTTATTTTTTGGCCGTTACATATTACCGTTGCATAACGTTTGAATTCAACAATGATTGAAGAGGCATAAGTCAATGATGATGGCATCAGATGCTCTTTAAAAGGAAAGAAGAAGCTCTTGTCGCAATTATAGAATCATCAGTTAACCCAAACACAGAGTAAGCTGCTTGAAAAAAAGCTCTAAGCCTTTCGCTCTTCCCTTCCCAACCCCGACTAACTTTTTTCTTAACTACATTTTTCATGAACCTTATACCCTTACACAACGGGAGTTTGCTCGCTTGGAAAACGTTCATACAATGCTAATCTCTTATTCTTCTTCTACATTTGAACTCTTCTTGGATCGAGGAGTTAAAGCTTAGCTAGGGTTGTTCCTCTCTCGATAGATGAGCGGAGAATAACATTTTGATATGATTTCTTAAGGAAACCTCAATGGGGCGTGCCCCAACCAAAATCCAAGAGGGCCCAATGAGAAGCGACCCACCGTCCTACTCTCTCTCATTTATTTAGCGAAAAAACTACATAAAAGGGACCGTTCCGTTCAGAGGTAATGGATCGACTTCTTTTCAACGGGGATCCCTTGCACAACCAAGTCTAAAGGAGAACATACTTGTATAGTCAATCTTCACAAAATAGCAAATCATTTCATTCTTTCTAATTCCAATGGGAAATATTATAGAGGAGCCTAATCGCACAACTCGTGGATTTTCGTTGTTCACTTAAAGTGGAAAGCATCCTTTGGAGATCTTCCAAGTATGACTCCCGACCTTCTTGTCGTCCTTAAAAGAATTTCGCTCGAAAGACTTTTGTCAATCCAATACATCTTTAGGATAAAGATTTCATTTTAGACTGGAAAGTGGTTAATAGCTAGATCTATTAGTTGTGCTTGCTATTTCGCGTTGAACTCGTTTAGTGTCTTTCGAATGGAGTACTCCCCAATTACGTCTTTATTGCTGTGTTCTTGAGTTTTTTTTAATAAAGAAAAGTAAATTAATATGAAGTAAACATTTTCACCAAACTTTTGGGGGGAAAAGGGATCGGAAGGGACCGCACATGACACAATAATTTTTTTTTGAAGCCTTGCATAGGCCACAAGTTTGGTAACTGCTTATTATCTGATTATCCATTTTCAAAACACACAATCTATTTTTTTAATAAGCTATCCCAAACACCCCTTTAGAGGTGGGTATTTATAGGGAAAAATGTTATTTTTTGGCCGTTACATATTACCGTTGCATAACGTTTGAATTCAAAAATGATTGAAGAGGCATAAGTCAATGATGATGGCATCAAATGCTCTTTAAAAGGAAAGAAGAAGCTCTTGTCGCAATTATTGAATCATTAGTTAACCCAAACACAGAGTAAGTTGCTTGAAAAAAAGCTCTAAGCCTTTCGCTCTTCCCTTCCCAACCCCGACTAACTTTTTTCTTAACTACATTTTTCATGAACCTTATACCCTTAAACAACGGGAGTTTGCTCGCTTGGAAAACGTTCATACAATGCTAACCTCTTATTCTTCTTCTACATTTGAACTCTTCTTGGATCGAGGAGTTAATGCTTAGCTAGGGTTGTTCCTCTCTCGATAGATGAGCGGAGAATAACATTTTGATATGATTTCTTAAGGAAACCTCAATGGGGCGTGCCCCAACCAAAATCCAAGAGGGCCCAATGAGAAGAGACCCACCGTCCTACTCTCTCTCATTTATTTAGCGCAAAAACTACATAAAAGGGACCGTTCCGTTCAGAGGTAACGGATCGACTTTTTTTCAAGGGGGATCCCTTGCACAACCAAGTCTAAAGGAGAACATACTTGTATAGTCAATCTTCACAAAATAGTAAATCATTTCACTCTTTCTAATTCCCATGGGAAATATTATAGAGGAGCCTAATCGCACAACTCGTGGATTTTCGTTGTTCACTTAAAGTGGAAAGCATCCTTTGGAGATCTTCCAAGTATGACTCCCGACCTTCTTGTCATCCTTAAAAGAATTTCGCTCGAAAGACTTTTGTTAATTCCAATACATCTTTGGGATAAAGATTTCATTTTAGACTGGAAAGTGGTTAATAGCTAGATCTATTAGTTGTGCTTGCTATTCCGCGTTGAACTCGTTTAGTGTCTTTCGAATGGAGCACTCCCCAATTACGTCTTTAACGCTGTGTTCTTGAGTTTTTTTTAATAAAGAAAAGTAAAGTAATATGAAGTAAACATTTTCACCAAACTTTTGGGGGAAAACACTTTCCTTTAAAAATCACTCAAATTACACTATTTTTCACTCATTTCAATTTTTCTTTTCCTCCTTAAGTGAAACTTAAGAACACACTTTTTTGTTTCTTTTCATTTTCTTTTCTTTTCCTCCTTAAGTATAAGTTCTTTCTTAGGAAGTTTCTTTATAAAGAAGTTTTTTTGAGGAAGAATAGAAAATAGTAAGTTTAATTTTCTAAATAATAGGAAATGTAACCAATCAAATGAGTAGACGTATACTTAGGCTTAATAAGAGGCACAACCATTATTTTTCACTTTTCTTCGTTTTTTTTCTAAACGAAAAACAGTTGTTGTGGCACTAACTTTGGCACGCATAACGCAACTACGGTGCCGAGTGAGGTGCAGTTTAAAGTTTTGGCGGCGCGATACATGCCATGAGAGCATCGCACCTCTAAAAAGTTATCATTATTTATTCCCCATTAAGTCAACCATTTAAATGTTCTATTATTTATTGCCCATTAATTCAACCATTTAATATGTTCTTATCCAAAAGATAAAAGTTGACTTTTTTAACCAAAATTTCATCCAATTCCAAAATAGGAGACACCACTTTTCCAACATATAAAAACAGCATATGCCTCACACACGCCCTTCCCAAAATCGTAACTCAAGAGTAAAAATAGGGTTTTTGCCTACACATCTCATCACATCACTCTAAAAAGTTATCATTATTTATTCCTCATTAAGTCAACCATTTAAATGTTCTATTATTTATTGCCCATTAATTCAACCATTTAATATGTTCTCATCCAAAAGATAAAAGTTGACTTTTTTAACCAAAATTTCATCCAATTCAAAAATAGGAGACACCATTTTTCCAACATATAAAAACAGCACATGCCTCACACACGCCCTTCCCAAAATCGTAACTCAAGAGTAAAAAATAGAGTTTTTGCCTACACATCTCATCACATCACTCTCCAACAAAACACAAGAAACCTTTGTAAAAACCCTCCCTTAAATGAAAAAAAATTCACACCAAATTCCAATCCATTCATCTTAAAAACCGATCAAAAACCAACCCAAGTCTTTATATAAATCAATCAAAGTGGGCAACTGTTTGCCCACCCCCTTCTTACCAAGGTTGGGGTTAGGGTTTTGCGATTTTAATTCCGAAACCGATCGCGAAGCCGAAGAGGAACAGTTTTTTGCAATGGCGAACACGCCTCAATCCTATCGATTCGGTTATCCGGCTAAGTTTATGCCATCGTATGCGGGGAATATCAGGCCGCTTAATCGCCTTTTAGCGGATTTTTCGACTCGCGGCACACCCAAGGTTTGGTTTATTTCGTTTTGTTGTGTTTTTTTGACCTAATTTGACTTGAATTGTGGTTAGAAGTTGTTGAATTTGTTACGGTGTTATAAATTAGTGAGATTTGAATGAATGTGAAGTTAGTAGCGTAAAATGTGATGAAATGTCAGTCCGATTTTTATAAAGTTGTGGTTTTTGATCGTTGATTTGGAAATGAGCGAAAATGTTGTTGAATTTATTTTGATGTAACGTGCTTCGAGCCACTAAAGGAATTTCATGTAATTTGAATGAATGTGAAGTGAAGTGAAGTTAGTAACGTAAAAAATGATGAAATTTGGAAAAGAGCATTGAGGTTAAGGTTGAGATAGAGTAGGTTTTTGCGTTGATGAAGAGAAATGTTGGTGACTATTAAAAGATACGTATGTAAAGCAGAATGGGCAATATTAAAAGATACGTATGTAAATTATTCTTACGAAACACAAGTCAACATTGTAATAGCGTCGATGACAATCCACAATTATATAAGGAAGAAAGGTAAATTCGATGAAGCATTAATCAGAGTCAAGATTTTGATAACGAGATATCTAATAAATAGCATTAGCCAAACACAATATGACACAGGTTCTAGTCATAGTAATGATCTATATATGAGAACAATAAGATATATGATTGCAACAGATCTACTGAACTATAAGTAAAGCTTATATTATGGATTATTGCCAATAGTTTAGTTTTCTATCATGTATGTATTGTTGTTTTTTTATTGTCTCTTATAATTTAAAGATTGCATCTTTAGCTAAAAACAAGTTGAATTTGTTTCATAGTTATTTACATAAATGTATAATCGTTAAAATAATATTATTCTCTTTTATTGTTAACAAAAAATCTGAATAGAAAATATTGTTCACTTTTACAAAACCTTATTTTATATATCAAAATTAAGCAATTCAACAAATATAAAAGAATGTCTATTTTAGTCATTTCACCTATAAACTAAACAAATAATCAAATTTGCCAAAAATTAAAAATGATTATCTGATTATTGCGATTTCAAACAGCATAATCAAATTCAAACACTATTTTTCATAATCATGTTTGGTAACCGCTTATTATCTGATTATCCATTTTCAAAACACACAATTTATTTTTTTAATAAGCATTCCCAAACACCCCCTTAGAGATGGGTATTTGTAGGAAAAATGTTATTTTTTGGTCGTTACATATTACCGTGGCATAACGTTTGAATTCAAAAATGATTGAGGAGGCATAAGTCAATGATGATAGCATCAGATGCTCTTAAAAGGAAAGAAGAAGCGCTTGTCGCAATTATTGAATCATTAGTTAACCCAAACACAAAATAGGCTGCTTGAAAAAAAGCTCTAAGCCTTCCGCTCTTCACTTCCTAACCCCGACTAACTTTTTTCTTAACTACATTGTTCATAAACCTTATACCCTTAAGCAACGGGAGTTATGTCCTATCCCAAACTGTTATGCCTGATTTCAATTGAGGAGAATGATTGGATCTAACACTTTCACAAAGCTTAGACTCCCATGGCTCGCTTGGAAAACGTTCATACAATGCTAACCTCTTATTCTTCTTCTACATTTGAACTCTTCTTGGATCGAGGAGTTAAAGCTTAGCTAGGGTTGTTCCTCTCTCCGATAGATGAGCGGAGAATAACATTTTGATATGATTTCTTAAGGAAACCTCAATGGGGCGTGCCCCAACCAAAATCCAAGAGGGCCCAATGAGAAGAGACCCACCATCCTACTCTCTCTCATTTATTTAGCGAAAAAACAACATAAAAGGGACCCTTCCGTTCAGAGGTAATGGATTGATTTTTTTTCCAAGGGGGATCTCTTGCACAACCAAGTCTAAAGGATAACATACTTGTATAGTCAATCTTCATAAAATAGTAAATCATTTCATTCTTTCTAATTCCAATGGGAAATATTATAGAGGAGCCTACTCGTACAACTCGTGGATTTTCGTTGTTCACTTAATGTGGAAAGCATCCTTTGGAGATCTTCCAAGTAAGACTCCCGACCTTCCTGTCGTCTTTAAACGAATTTCGCTCGAAAGACTTTTTTCAATTCCAATACATCTTCGGTATAAAGATTTCATTTTAGACTGGAAAGTGGTTAATAGCTAGATCTATTAGTTGTGCTTGCTACTCCGCGTTGAACTCATTTAGTGTCTTTCGAATGGAGTACTCCCCAATTACGTTTTTAACGCTGTGTTCTTGAGTTTTTTTTTAATAAAGAAAAGTAAAGTAATATGAAGTAAACATTTTCATCAAACTTTTGGGGGGAAATACTTTCCTTTTAAAAAAACACTCAAATTACGTTATTTTTCACTCATTTCAATTTTCTTTTCCTCCTTAAGTGAAACTCAAGAACACATTTTTTTTTTCCTTTCATTTTCTTTCGGGAACACAAACACAGTGTAAGTTCTTTCTTAGGAAGTTTCTTTATAAAGAAGGGAAGAACAAAAAATAGTCCGTTTAATTTTCTAAATAATAGGAAATGTAACCAATCAGATGAGTACACATTTTCTTAGGCTTAATAAGAGGCACAACCATCATTTTTCATTTTTCACTTTTTTTAAATGAAAAACACCTGTTATGGCACTGACTTTGGCACGCATAACACAACTACGGTACCGAGTGAGGTGTAGTATTGGCGGCGCGATAAATGCAACGAGAGCACCGCACCTCTAAAAAGTTATCATTATTTATTCCCCATTAATTCAACCATTTAAATGTCCTACTATTTATTACCTATTAATTCCACTATTTACTATATCTCATCCAAAAGATAAAAGTTGACTTTTTTAACCAAAGTTTCACCCAATTCCAAAACTAGAAACACCATTTTTCCCCATTAATTCAACCATTAACATGTTCTGGTCTAAAAGATAAAAGTTAAGGGTGCGTTTAGTTGGAGAAAAAATTATCTTGTTTTCTAAAAATTTGGAAGGGAAATTAATCTCCACAAAACACTTGAAAATATTGAAAACGCGTTTAGTTGATGTTTCCATTTCCTATTTTAAAGAAAGGGAGAGAGAGTTGTGGATTACAAAGGAAAACAAGGAAAACAACTAATATGTGTTCTGTAATTTTCCTTGTTTTACGCAAAACATTTTGACTAAACGCACCCTAACCCTTTTAACCAAAGTTTCACCCAATTCCAAAATTAGTAACACCATTTTTCCAAACATATAAAACAGCCGTGCTTCACACACGCCCTTCCCAAAACCATATTAACACTAAAAAATAGGGTTTTTGCCTTTGCCAACACATCTCATCACACCACACACCCTCATCACTCTCCAACAAACACAAACAGAAAAAACCTTTCTAAACCCCCTCCCCCTCTAAATGAAAAAAAATCGACACCAAATTCCAATCCAATCACTTTAAAAACCGATCAAAAACCAATCCAAGTCTTTATATAAATCAATCAAAGTGGGCAACTGTTTGCCCACCCCCTTCTTACCAAGGTTGGGGTTAGGGTTTTGCGATTCTAATTCCGAAACCGATCGCGAAGACGAAGAGGAACAGTTTTTTGCAATGGCGAACACGCCTCAATCCTATCGATTCGGTAATCCGGCTACGGCTACGCCATCCCCTGCGGGGAATATCGAACCGCTTAATCGCCTTTTAGCGGATCTTTCGACTCGCGGCACGCCTAAGGTTTGGGTTATTTCGTTTTGTTTTGTGTTTTTTTGACCTAATTTGAGTTGAATTGTGGTTAGAATTGTTGAATTTGTTACAGTTAGTGTGATTTGAATGAATGTGAAGTTAGTAGCGTAATATGTGATGAAATGTTGGTCGGATTTTTATAAAGTTGTGGTTATTGATCGTTGATTTGGAAAACGGCGAAAATGTTGTTGAATTTATTTCGATTTAACGCGTTTAGAGCCGCTAAAGGAATTAATGTAATTTGAATGAATGTGAAGTGAAGGGGAGTTATTAGCGTAAAAAGTGATGAAATGGACTGATTTTTATAAATTTATGGTTATTGATTGTTGATTTGGAAATGAGCGAAAATGTTTTTTGAATTTATTTCGATGTAACGCGTTTCGAGCCACTAAAGGAATTAATGTAATTTGAATGAATGTGAAGTGAAGTTAGTAACATAAAAAATGATGAAATTTGGGAAAGAGCGTTAAGGTTAAGGTTGAGATTGAGTAGTTGTTTCCGTTGATGAAGAGAAATGACTAGGTGGAATTATGCGTTAAATTAAGCTGTTCTTAATAAGGACTAGTTAGTATGCGAAAAAGTTATGCTCGGTCTCAAATTAATGAGGTCAGGATAGTTTGAACGTTGCTTAGTTTGTAGGCTTCATAAATAAGTGAAACCGGTAGGGTAAAACTGAAATAAAAAAAATGCCTAAAACGGAAACCGGTAGGGTAATTTACTGCATTGATTTCCTTTTTTTTTTTTTTTTTTTTTTTTTTTTTTTTTTTTTTTTTGTAATGAAATTTGATGCTGGGTGTGGATAACGAATATGTTCGTATTAAAAGTTATAAGATACAAAGTTCAACTTTTATTAGTATGAGTGTAAGGTAATCAACGAGCAATGGTGTAATTGAATGCTTATTTTGTTGGTATTGCATTTATGATGGTAATGTTTTCGTTTGCGGTCACCCCTGACATGTAAAGAAGCTGGATGCATTTTCTATCGAATATGATAATCAATGTTGACTGATTGACAAATTAATGCATAATAGTTAGCAGCCGTTACTACTAGAGAAACTCACATACATTAATACCAAACTAAAATTTTTACTCAACAAGCTACTTGGACACGCACTTAAGCCAATAAATGCGGATATACAATCACGTACAAATGAATATGCTTTTTAAGGAGAGATGTAACAAATTTGGAGATGTTAAGGTATTTAGTCATATCAGTTTTGATATCATCATTTTTGAAGTCCAATTACTTCAACATTTGAAATGATTAGATAAATCGCTTCGATAAGTAAGTGCTTGCTTTTGCGGATAGGAAGTTAGAATATGATGATGAGCAATTTAAGGCGATAATGGTTGTAGTATTGTATCAAAGAAATAACTTTCTTACCCATATTTTACCCTATTTTCTTTTTTGTTGCAAATAAACTCTTATGCTCAGTTTCAATGTTTAATGGCAGGATGGGGCTGCTTTGGCTTTAAGAAGACATGTTGAAGAAGAGGCGCGTGCTCTAAGTGGCGAAGCCTTTTCTCGTTTCATGGATCAGTTATATGATCGCATTACTAGTCTTCTAGAGAGCAATGATGTTGCTGACAATCTAGGCGCTTTAAGAGCTACTGATGAACTGATTGACTTGAAACTTGGAGAGAGTGGCACAAAAGTTTCCAAATTCTCTAATTACATGCGTATTGTGTTCGATACGAAACGCGACCCTGAGATTTTGATCCTTGCCAGTAAAGTACTTGGCCATCTAGCCAGAGCTGGCGGGGCTATGACGGCAGATGAAGTGGAGTGTCAGGTGTGTACTTCGTAGCCTTCATTAGTTATGTGCTATTTCATTGTTCTTCTAGTAACTTTTCGTATATATACTTCTGCAGGTGAAAAATGCGCTGCAATGGCTTGGTGGAGAGAGAGTTGAGTATCGCCGATTTGCTGCTGTTTTAATTTTAAAGGTAAGTTTCTGCTATGTTGGGACTGCTTTTTGAGCCTTTGACAGCTGAAATTAGCATTAGAAAATAACCTTGTCAAGGTGGTATCGATTGGCTTAATAGTTCGTGCTTATATGTTCATAATCCTTAATTGCTACTGATGCTCAACTAGCCATGAGTGCTTATTCAGTGATGTAAAGACTGAAATTTCCTCCACATAGGATTGGTAACTACCATACAAAATACCTGTTATAATGTTTGTGATGTTCATCATTTTCATGCTGCTTTAAAGCTTTAATGGTTTTTCAAGTTGCCAACTATCATCCTTTTTTCAATAGTTCCTGGAAATTTTATTATTTTAGTGCTTAACCTGGAATCTTAATTCATCCTTTTGACTTCAGGAAATGGCTGAGAATGCTTCCACCGTTTTTAATGTTCATGTGCCTGAATTTGTCGATGCCATCTGGGTGGCATTGAGGGATCCGACATTGGCTGTTAGAGAGCGAGCTGTTGAGGCATTACGTGCTTGCCTTCGTGTGATTGAAAAGAGAGAGACTCGCTGGCGTGTGCAGTGGTTAGTTCATATGTTAAATGTTCTAGAAGTTTTTGCTTTTAAGTTCGCATATGGCATAGACAGTTATACTTCATCCCTCTTAGAACTATTCAGTGCACTTGCAACTTCTAAACNTTTTTTGTGAGTTCTTATTTTTATTTATTATTATTATTATTTTGTTATCATCATTTTGGCCCCTACTAAAGTTGGGCTTTAAACTAAGTTTGGCCAATATATCTTTAAAAATGTTGAAGTAACGGACCACTTTTGAATCAGTCTATTTAAAAAGTAATCATTGATGATTAGGCGCAATTGACAAGCTAATAGGATAACCTTGTAGCAGTATATTTTATACTGTATGAAGTGCTATTCAAGTTAGCAACGCCAGAATATGGGTTTGGGTAGTTGATTATAGTTTGATAAGGGCATGAATATCTGAGGCATTGTATCAGATACATTGTTCTTTGTGTTCTATTAAGTTCAGATATAGCAGAAAGTACGGGGCTGACAGTATTTATTTAAGTTAGCACCAATCATTATATTAAAAACTAATAGGTTACAAAAATATAAACGAGGTGTATAACTGTCTAGCGAGTTGAGTATTATACCACTAAAGATGAATACATGATCAGCAGCTCGCACCGTGGTCTTTAACCCAATAACCATAGCTTCATGGCCTTCATAATGGGCATGTTTGACCCGGGTTCTGCAGAGTTTGTCTGAATTATCTTGTCCTTAATTGACTTATAATATTTTCTGAAGGAAACATACTGCAAAGAATAGTTTTCTGTCTTTTGGGAAATTTCCGTATGTATGCTTTCTGTAAATTGATCACATAGGTTCCTGTACACCTGATCTTATTGTGTACACATCTTTTTGTACAATAGTAAATCAGTAAACACAGGCAATTACGTTAACACCTAAAGGGAATGGGAACCTACATTACATTATGGAATAGCTACAGCTTAAACGGCATGAGTTTTATTAGTAATTTCACATCATCTGATTATAATCAATCTACTTCAACTGTTTCGTTAATTTCTGCATATCTATTTACCTGACATATTATGTCTGGGTGACATACTGACATCTAGCAAGTTCTCTGAAGTACTGTTTTGGTTGTTGCTCACTGTTGTTTATTCTGAAAGCTGTGTTAGTATATCCAGTGTTAGATCTTCGAGATTTTTGTATAGGAACTTAAGTGATCTGTCTATATATTAATTTTGACAGGTACTACCGTATGTTTGAGGCCACACAAGATGGATTAGGGAAAAATGCTTCTGTTCATAGCATCCATGGTTCTCTACTTGCAGTTGGAGAACTCTTGAGGTTGGTGGATATGTTGATATGATAAAGTATTTTGTTATACATACATTATTTTTCTTGGCGGTGTTTCAAAAACCAGAAATGTGTTGGGAAGTAGCCCGTTTTCTTTCTTTTTCCTTCTATCGGATTTTCTTTTTTATTTTTGAATGACTTAACATGGCTTATTCCTGACTGGGTATATTTCAACTGTTAATATATGTTAACTAGTGTTTTCATTTTTCTTTGTTATGCTCATTAAGTTTTATGCTGTGTTCATATAATGGTAGTGCATAATAAGTTTCCTAAAATGCAGGAATGATCAATGACATTTGTTTTTATTATTATCATTACTATTATTAATTTGTATAGAGGGTGCATTATGATGTTATTATATCATACCCATTGCATATGACTGTATGACACTATGCCGACCTTGCTTATCTTGCAATTGTTAATTCCTTCATTTGATTTTTTTCATGAGACAGAAATACAGGTGAATTCATGATGTCAAGGTACAGAGAGGTTGCTGAAATTGTTCTTCGGTATCTGGAGCATAGGAATCCTCTTGTTCGTCTTAGTATAACTTCTTTGCTTCCTCGGATTGCTCATTTTCTACGTGATCGATTCGTGACAAACTATCTCACGGTTAGAACATTTCTTCTTATATGGTTGTTTATGTTGAAGAACCACATATATTTCTTTTTATATAATGTTGACATCTAAACCTTGGAAGATGGTCTGATTATAAACAGATATGCATGAATCATATCCTTGCTGTTCTCAAGATACCAACCGAACGTGCCAGTGGATTTATAGCTCTTGGGGAGATGGCTGGTGCTTTGGATGGTGAACTAGTCCACTATTTGCCGACAATAACATCTCACCTACGTGATGCAGTATGTTATTTGAGTTATTAAAAGATGATTAGTGCCTCTTGAATATATTAATGTATATTAACAAAAGATATGTACTTTTTAAATCCACAGATTGCTCCTCGTAGGGGCAGACCCTCCCTTGAGGCTTTGGCTTGTGTTGGGAACATTTCAAAAGCAATGGGTCCCGCCATGGAAACCCATGTCCGCAGTCTTTTGGACGCCATGTTTTCTGCTGGTCTTTCTTCAGTACTAGTAGAAGCACTTGAGCAGATATCCATCAGGTATATACTAGTTTTAACAAACCCCTTTCAGTTTTGAATCCACTACTTTTGCTTTTTTATAAGGGTTCCTGACTAATAACAACTATGGGTATATCAGCATTCCATCATTACTCCCTACTATCCAAGATCGATTGCTTGAATGCATTTCAGTAGTTCTTTCAAAACATCACATTGCGAATTCAAGAACTTCTGCAACTCCCAGTAGAGCAAACATGACTAACAGCATTCAGCAAGTGTCGGAACTTGGTGGATCGGCTCTGGAGCAGCTTGCATTACAAACACTTGCTCGTTTCAATTTCATGGTAATATTGAGGTGTTCATTGAATAATAAACACGGATTCTATATTTATTGTAACACTCTTGTACTTTTAGGGCCATGATCTTCTTGAGTTTGCTAGAGAATCGGTTGTACTTTATCTGGAAGATGATGATGGAGCTACAAGGAAGGATGCTGCCCTTTGCTGCTGCAAATTAGTTGTAAACTCCTTTAACACACAATTTAGTCCTAGTAGGTCCAGTCGAGCTGGAGGCAAACGAAGACGTCTTATAGAAGAGGTTTGTTATTTCGATTCCCATGTACACTATATCTTCCCTTAGATCTTTATGCAGTCATTTACACCAAATCACTACTTCTTCATTACTTTTGGTGAGCATACTCTTCCGACTGGTATATCTTCATACAAAAAATGTCTATCTAGTGTAGTGAATATGAGAGCATATTGATGTTATTCTGTACAAGATAACAAGAATGAGAATCTTTAATGATCTATGTCATTTTAGATTACTACTATATTCTTTTACTAAAAGGTTGTCTTGTATGCTAGAGACAATTTGTGTTCACAAAGTGGATCGTTCGCGAGTTCGATGGAAATAAAATCACAAATCTATAACTTACATTCTTATGTATAATTCTAATCCAGCTTGAAACATTGGATAGGATCCCTCTTGCTTCTCTATTTTCCTTGCTCCTTTAGGCAGACACAAGTCTCTTACCCTCTCCATATATTGGAAATGGTTTATAAGGTTAAAATTTAGAGAAATGATATTTCCTCCTACTTTGTGTTCCTACTCACGAGATGCTCACATGTGTCAGACCGTTTAAATGAAGAGGGATAATAAGTGGAAAACACATGTCATATTTTTGTATTGGTAGGAGGATAAGTAGGATTGTAGGAATATGAAGTAGGAGGAGATAGCAAAACTGTGGTTGTGGCTTTTGTATCTTGCGCAAAACTTTGGTATTATGAAGTAGGAGGATATAGCAAGACTGGTTGTGGCTTTTGTATCTTGCGCAAGACTTTGGTATTAGTTTGTTATCATCCTTTTCATATTACTTGCATAATTAGGTGGCTTTTTATAAGAACGCTTTAGTTGGAGTGAACTATATATACTTAATGTGTTTGCATATTTATAGGACTTTGTGATGATTATGCTATCACTGTTAATGTGCAAGATGGCATGCTAATTGAAATGGTATCAGTATATCTGATGATGACACTCATATTATTCTTAATTGATGATATTTGCATATCATGATACTTCAGATTATTAATTAATGTGTCGCTGCAGATTGTAGAGAAGCTTCTAATTGCAGCTGTAGCAGATGCTGATGTTTGTGTACGTAACTCAATCTTCTCTTCCCTTCATGGGAATGGAGGGTTCGATGATTTCTTAGCCCAAGCTGATAGCTTGACTGCTGTATTTGCTGCCCTAAATGACGAGGTACACTGCAAGTTTCATATATATGTATTTATTTGATGTAAACTCCCTCAAGTTAACATTAAAAAGTATATGTGTAAAGAATATGTAACTACCCCTCTTACCTTCCTTATGATGTACAGTTTGCAATGCAACTACCCGGAATTCTTCATAACTAATGCTTATCATGAACATGATTATCCAATAAAGAAATGAGTGAAGTTGTCTCTTAGTCATATAGCTATCTAGTTTATTGACCTTTTGGAAAAGGAATTCTGTCTTTGCATTCATATAGAGTTCTCTAGGCTATACCATTGCCAAGGACATGCTTGCCACCTTTAATCATTTTGTTTCCAGGTATTCCTCATATATTCCACTTTTCTTCACCTATCATTTTGTTGATAATACACAATCGTTTGCATACTCTATGTCTTATTGTCTTTAAAGGACCTGAAAGCTCTTGAAGTGAACCTTTCATCTCATCTTCTTCAGACTTAAGATGTCATTCTTGCATCTTTTAAAAGCGAGTATGACACAATTAATTTAAAATGTTAATTCGTCATAGTTGTATGAAGAGGAATTGTTAAAAATGCTCGACGGGGCTTAAATATTGACAGTGTATGGAAGTTCATGCATATATATTTCTTGAACATTGACTGAATTTATTGCACTTCTTTTTCCTGAATAAGTGTATTGTTATTTGAAATCTGACTTTGGTTATATGGACAGAGCCTGATTTGTATTGACTCGTGTTTAAGGAATTATTCATTGAAATAATTCAGAATGAGAATGCCATCGCCTGATAATGAACAGTTAAACTAATTGACTGAACTTTGGTTTATCCCTATATCTGTAGGATCTTCAAGTTCGGGAGTATGCAATATCTGTGGCAGGTAGATTGTCTGAAAAGAATCCGGCATATGTTTTTCCAGCACTCCGGCGCCACCTTATTCAATTGTTAACTTATCTTGGGCAAAGGTAGTCATTTGTGTTATCGCCAACTAAATTATATATATATGAGGTACATCTGATGACATACCTATTATTGCTTCTTATCTAACAGCGCGGATAGCAAATGCCGAGAAGAGAGTGCAAAGTTGTTGGGCTGCCTAATACGCAGTTGTGAACGACTCATACTTCCATATATTGCTCCAATTCACAAGGTTTTCTAATAACTTCACCAATCATATTTTTGATTATTAAATTCTTCTATAGCTCAAGTACTTCTTTTCAGGCGCTTTTGGCTAAGCTATGTGAAGGAACGTCAGGATTGAATGCTAACAATGGCATCATCAGTGGGGTTCTTGTGACTGTGGGGGATCTTGCCAGAGTGGTAGGTCACTTTTTGCTTGTACTCATTCTTTCACTATTACATTTTGGTTCACATTGTTGATGTATAAAAGAAATTAGATCTTGGTCTCATCATAACTTGGCCTAATTTTTATTAGTAGCAAGTTCAAACTTCGCTGATGAAGTTATCTCAACTCCATTTCTTTCCTGTACAAATTAAGTGCACACCAAACATATTCTGAGTGACACATCAAAATATGTTAAGACAGCCCTGTGCCTTTAAGGAACACTAAAATGGTCTTGGAAATACAGAGTTTCTCAAGTGTAGTGGACGGTGAACTTAAATGGTCTTGGAATTTCTGTTTCCCTGAGTAATAAGGAAAACTTTAAGGCATCTCACACCACATCTCAAAAGTACTATTTGGGCCTCGTATTTATGGTTCTTGTTATCGGAACCTACAAGACATCTTAATGACACCCTTTTTATATTCATTCTTATAGCTATTTCTAATTAATAATGACACCGTGTGGTTCACTTCTCAATTGATGTGTCGCTTCATATCATAAAAGCGATTCTGGTTCCAAGATAAAGATACACCTAGTGCTGTTGTAGATACACTGTATTTATAGTTCCTTGGTGCATGTAAATCACATGTTAAATCAATTATGACAGCTGTTGAACATATATATTTTTTTACAAGGGAGAATTATTATTTAGAATCTCTTTATGGTTATTACTATTCTTTTAAGGAAACGTATGTTTCTTATTGTATAATATTACTTGGCGCATTTGAGCCATGTTGCTTCTTGCAGCTTGTTGGCTCTTTTACTTGTGTTTTCTTTCTGCTTCTTAAATGGATATTAGTTTAAATATTTTTCTTGTAAAAACCTAAACTTCCGTGTCTTCGCATGCTATGAACCTATCTTTTGTCATGCAATTTGTTCACTTCTCACTTGTATGTTCAGGGTGGTTTTGCTATGCGAGAATATATTCCTGAACTTATGCCCAGAATTGTTGAAGCTTTGCTGGATGGAGCTGCTGCATCTAAACGTGAGGTTGCTGTTTCAACCCTTGGTCAGGTTGTACAGAGTACCGGGTATGCTGACTGCTTCAACTCAAGTTAGATTAATGTTGTACTTTAATTATACTTCATGTAATGTACTGTCTTCTTATTTATTAATGTTTTTGTTGTTCAAAGAAAAATTATCACTTTATGATCTATGCAACTAAACTGGTTTGTTTTTATCAATAGATATGTCATTACTCCGTATAATGAGTACCCACTGTTACTTGGCCTACTCTTAAAATTGTTGAATGGTGAGCTGGCATGGTCTACGCGTCGTGAAGTTCTAAAGGTATGTTCTTGAGCGATTTCTGTGACTTTCGGCATATAAATTGGTGCTGAAACTTACTGAAAATGATGTTTAGGTTCTTGGCATAATGGGTGCTTTGGATCCTCATGTTCATAAGCGCAATCAGCAAAGCCTGCCAGGACCTCTTGGTGATGGTACTCGTACGACCAATGATGCAGGCCCACATATTCAGTCTAGCGATGAGTTACCGATGGATCTTTGGCCTTCATTTGCAACATCGGAAGATTATTTTTCCACTGTAAGTTTGAAATAGAAAAAATTAATAAAGACAATGTCACACCTGCGGCTTGATCACATTTATTACTTTCAGGTTGCTATCAATTCCCTCATTCGGATACTTAGGGACCCATCTCTTTCTAGTTATCATCAAAAAGTCGTTGGATCTCTCATATTTATTTTCAAGGTTTGTTGACTTCTAAAAGGCTACACAGTAGTTGTAGAATTATTCTTCTGCTGGATTAATCTCTAATGCCATTTTATAAATTATTTTTGCAAGATCAGTCTATGGGTCTTGGTTGCGTGCCATACTTGCCAAAGGTTAGTACATTTAATATGTAATTCTGAAGCATTGTTCTGATTTTTGTTGGTCGTTCTACGTGTTGTAAAGGCAGTAAAGTATTCTTTAAAGTTTAAAGGATAATAATTAATGTGTATCACCTTTTGAGAGCAACATAAGTTTTGTTTGGCTGCATATTTGGGTGGTTAGTTTTTGGATGATCATTATATGATGTGTTGATATTACTCTGCCGTTCATTATTTTTCTGTTCTTTTGGTAGTTCTACAAAATGCGGTTGTCTTGTTGGCGATGTCCTTTACACAAATTGTTGAATTAGGAGCATTTTTAGCTACAAGAATGTGAAACTAGATGTTATAGAACTCAAAAATTATAAATCAACAAGGCTGACAAGGCTTAGAATAAGCTATTTTAGATCTTGGCGTCACCTATCAGAATTCCTCTTTCTCGTATTCCATTCTTATTAAATAAACATTTGGAAGCGCATATAGTAAGTGAAGGAGATAGGATGGAGATTGATGTAGCCCATGATAACATGTGAGATTTGTTGACAATCTAGATTGTCTAAATGAAGGGAAGATCTATTAAGCTTGTAGTGATAAATAATACTGGAAAGAAAAACTTACTGCAGTTGAGGCAAACAAATCCCAGACTGTGAAAAGAGGAGGAGAGCAGATTCTAACTGATTAACAATTTAGACCACTTTAACCATTGTTCTTACATCTTTCACCACATGATGAGTTATTAAAATAAGATAAAAATTATCTCTTGGAATTTGGACATTTTCTTGGTTACACTGAAAAAAGGGTTTATAGACACTGCAGGAGTATGTATGCGGTTCTAGTCAATCTGTCGACTCATACAGTTTTTTATAGAAGAATCATGTAATTTTTGCTAGGGTGCACTAACTTAGAGATTATTTATATATATCCGGCGCTATTTAAAACAGTTGGTACAAGGTTTCTGATATATCTTTTACGATCTCTAGGTTTTACCCGACTTGTTTCATACTATCCGCACATGTGAAGATTGTCTGAAAGAGTTCATAACTTGGAAGCTTGGAACTCTTGTTTCGATTGTGCGACAGGTACAATTATTCTACGTGCTGTATAAATAGAAAAATAATCTTTTTAGCTATCAGGAATTCACGATTCTTTGCTGCATGTGTAGCACATTCGCAAATATCTACCAGAGTTGCTCTCTTTGATAGCGGAGTTATGGTCATCATTCAGTCTTCCAGCTGCTAATCGCCCTGTGCATGGACCACCGGTAAAGTTTTCCTAATATTAAGATAGTTGTGTTGCTATATGTTTGATATTAACATCTGTATGTATAAGGTGTCAAAGGAAAAATATTGTAACTTTCTGCATCTACTATTTTGACATCCTCATCAGATCCTGCACTTAGTTGAACAACTTTGTCTAGCCCTCAATGATGAATTCAGGAGATATCTTCCTATCATTCTCCCAAGCTGTATCCAAGTTCTGAGTGATGCTGAACGGTGTAATGATTACACTTATGTCCGTGATATTCTGCGCACATTGGAAGTATTTGGTGGTTAGTGTTATTGTGTAAATAACAGAATATCATCTATGGCTGCAAGTTGTAATAGAAGTCTAATATGTCTAAAAATAATAATTTAAATTTGCTCCATAGGAACATTGGATGAACATATGCATCTACTTCTTCCTGCACTCATACGATTATTCAAAGTGGATGCCTCTGTCGACATAAGGCGTGCAGCTATCAAGACCTTGATAAGATTGATTCCTCGTGTTCAGGTAATGGATGGCTATTGGACTAAATAGCGATATTTTGCTATATCTATCACAAGTTACTGACTGAATGTTACTAATTTGTATTTTTTTTATTAGGTTACTGGTCACATATCAGCACTTGTGCATCACTTAAAGCTTGTATTGGATGGGTATGTTGGTCTCAACTTTTCTTGGGTTTCTAAAAAAATATAAACTCAGAAATTGCCCAAGTATTATCATGTTTTGCTTCTTTGGGATTCTGTGAGTCGCGTGTTCACATTTGATTCTTCACAACATTATCTTCTTGCATGCAGGAAAAATGACGAGCTTAGAAAGGATGCTGTTGATGCACTTTGTTGTTTGGCACATGCTCTTGGCGAGGACTTCACTATCTTCATCCCATCAATTCACAAACTACTTCTTAAGCATCGCTTGCGGGTCTCCTTTCTGATCCTTTTTTTGTTTGTAGTCTTTCTGAAAATCATTTGCTGATCTATAGAAAATAAAAGTTTTACATACTTTCATTCTCAGCACAAGGAATTTGAAGAAGTTGAGGGACGGATGCAAAGACGTGGACCGTTAATCCTGGCAAGTGTGGCAGCACAAAAGTCAATCCGGCAGCCTCCCGTTGAGGTTATTAGTGATCCTTTGAGTGATATGGAGAATGATCCTTATGAAGATGTGCACAAGCAGGCAAAAGTTCATCAGGTATATCACTGTAATTCCTCATCGATTGTGACATCTAAATCAGCGTCTTGCTACTAAATTTCAGTATATGCATGAGGAGAGTCATTAACTTTCATTGTTATGCATGAGATGAGTCACTATTTATTGTTACCATGCACGACCTGAGTCATTATTATTCAGTTTCATGCCTAAGGTGATTATTATTCTTTAAAATAAATGAAATCAATAACATGTGGCTCGTTATCATTGTTTTTCAATAGCATGCTTGCTAATCATAGTTTCCCCCAGGTTAATGATGCTCGATTACGTGCTGCTGGGGAAGCGTCTCAGCGTAGCACAAAAGAAGATTGGGCAGAATGGATGAGACATTTCAGCATTGAGTTACTGAAGGAATCACCATCTCCAGCTTTGCGAACGTGTGCCAGGCTTGCACAGTTACAGGTGTTGCTAAATTGATTTTTGTTGCTGTACCTAGCTGTCTTTAAAATTTAGTAGTATTAACAAAATTATCTGCAGCCATTTGTTGGACGAGAGCTTTTTGCAGCAGGATTTGTTAGCTGCTGGTCACAACTACATGAGTCTAGTCAAAAAGCCCTTGTTCGAAGTTTGGAGATGGCATTTTCTTCTCCTAATATACCCCCTGAAATTCTTGCAACATTACTAAACTTGGTATGACCTTTCTTTTTGTGTTGGTATGTTTATTAAAGTGGGATGCTCTCAGTGCTGCTGTAATAAGAAGTGTCTGATGCATGGTTTACAGGCAGAGTTCATGGAACATGATGAGAAGCCCCTCCCTATAGACATTCGTCTCCTCGGTGCTCTTGCTGAAAAGGTGTGACGGTTACTTGGTTTAGTTTCTAAACTGCTGATGTATAAGCCTGGTTTTTATATTTCAAGGCATTGTTTTGTTTATATGCATAAATCTGTTGCAGTGTCGTGCATTTGCAAAGGCTTTGCATTACAAAGAGATGGAATTTGAAGGTGCGCTTTCAAAGAAGATGGATGCGAACCCTGTTGCTGTAGTTGAAGCACTCATTCATATAAATAATCAATTACATCAGCATGAGGTGCACATATATAATAAACTCTTTACTTTTACTTCTTAGTTGTCTTGTAATATTGTTGTCTGTGCTGTGCTCTTGAGTATTGACATGCATATTAATTTAGGCTGCAGTTGGAATATTGACCTATGCTCAACAGCGCTTGGATGTGCAACTGAAAGAATCATGGTAATGTATCTGGGATCCTGAAATCACTTGTACCTTCTTATATTTTCTTGTTACTTTTATTTTGGTCCTTGTAAAAGTTCTTTGTCAGTGATGTTGCTAAAAAAAACTATGTTGCTTGCAAATACAAGGTATGAAAAGTTGCAGCGTTGGGATGATGCCCTGAAGGCATACACGGCAAAATCTGCTCAGGCATCAAGTCAACATCTTGTTTTGGATGCAACACTAGGTATTGTTTAAGTTATACCAGTATGATTTTATAAGATTTTAGCTATAATCTGTGTATGCGTGTACATGTTTTGTATTGTACGGATTCTTGTACATACTTTAATATATTTCTAAAGTATGTAATAAAATGTTCTGCATTCACTTATGAATAGGACGCATGAGGAGTCTTGCTGCTCTGGCACGATGGGAGGAGCTTAACAACCTGTGTAGGGAATATTGGACACCTGCTGAACCAGCTGCTCGACTAGAAATGGCACCAATGGTTCGTTGATAACTTGTATAACTCGCAAGCAGGTTTATCTTGTTTTGCATTAATCTTCTCGTTTTATATTTAATCAGGCTGCTAGTGCTGCCTGGAACATGGGTGAGTGGGATCAGATGGCAGAATATGTATCTAAACTGGATGATGGCGATGAAACCAAACTCAGGGTGCTGGGGAACACTGCAGCCACTGGCGACGGAGGCAGCAACGGCACATTCTTCAGGGCTGTCCTATTAGTCCGTAGGGGAAAGGTACTGTTTGAAATCTGAATTTCTTTGTTCCAAGTCGGAACTTTATTAACTTTTTTTATTGTATTTTATTTTTATTTTTTTGAAAAATTTTAAATACAGTATGATGAAGCACGGGAATATGTTGAAAGAGCAAGAAAATGTTTGGCAACTGAACTTGCTGCACTGGTTAGTTTCTAACAAGTTCCTACATGGAAATTACTTGTTTTTGTGTGTGTGTGTGTG
>LBNU01004981.1:66914-84029 GCA_014162995.1 Artemisia annua
CAGTATATGATATCACATAATCATATATGATATTACATATCATATATGATATATCATATATGATTTTCTCTGGCTACGAAAAAACGTGGAAAAAAACGATGTTTTTTTTGTCGAAAAGCATATCAAAGTGCATATCTATAGAAAGATAATTAACATGCTCGTCGTACGGTTATTTTTTCGCTTAAGGAATTAACGGTTTGAAAGATATTAATATTTGAAAAAAAAGGATGAAAGTGGGTTTTTTTAGATTGTTGGGATTAATCTCATCCATTAGATCAATAAAGATGGTGGAAGATGGAGGGTGGAGATTAGTCCCTTGGTATGTAAAAAAAGTTTGGTCCTCAAATGATCTTATCTATGTTTTATTATAGGTTCTTGTTCTTATATTTCTTTAATATTGTTGGATTCATTCTCTATAACTATTAATTGCGTTGAGCACAATTTTTTATTATTGTTTTTATGGGATGACGTTTGGGCTCATTTTGAGCCTATCTGTCTTTAACAAAAAGTATCATTTTCATGGTATGACCAAAAGCTATTCATACTTCACTATTATGTATATCTTCATTATCAAGATTCAAGAGAAAATGGCCGATTGCAAGCAAATAGTAACCAACACATGCCCTATATTAAAAAAAAAAAAAAAAAAAAAAAAAAAAAAAAAAAAAAAAAAAAGCACCTTTACAAAACACACCCTGAACATTTTAATATTTACGACTTTTTAATAACAAACTTTGTTTACCAAATATCTAACAAATCTCTACGTTTCTTAATAAAAAAATTATTGAAAAAAAACGGTACTTGATGTTATATTTTACGTACGCAGCAGATTTTATAAAAAATGTTGAAGTTTAATACGTTGTGTGTGTGTGTTATATATATATAGTATATATATACGTAGTATTATAGTATATAGTATATACTACTATAGTATATATATATATATATATTTACTATAGTATATAGTATTATATATATATAATATAGTATATATTGGAACGTCTCAAATAAGAAATCAAATTTATGTCGAGAACACGCGAGAGGCAATCCTATACACTTCCATTTCATCCTCCTTTAACTTTGATCCTAATGGCTAGCCATATTAGTTAATAAACTTTTTGCAAACATATATTAAAAAAAATTTGACAATTGTTTCTAAAAATCTTTCGAACGAGATTTTCAAAAAAGAACTTGAGAAAAAATCGAATTGGTTCGAAACATTTTTTTTCGAAAAGAAGTGTTTCTAAGAAGAACATTTCGGCAAAAATCTTTCGTCCGAAAAATTTTTCGAAAAAATTTTCTCGAAAATTATTTTCGAAACTTTCTTCTTTTCGAAAAATTTTTTCGAACAATTTTTTTCGAAAATATTTTCTGCAGAAAATTTTCTTTTTCACCGGAAATTTTCTTTTCTGAAATCTTTCGTTTTTCGCGCATGAAAGAACAAAATCTCACGAATTTTTTTCACGTGTTGAAACTAAATTTCGTCACAAGTAAAAAATTGTTATATTCATCTATTTTTCGTTATCATTGTGAATCATCACAACCCCTGTCCCATAGCTAACAATGTGCAATGAAAATACGTGGCTTCTGTCAGTATCTACACTGTGAAAAAAAAATCGCTGATTCACGTTCCACTCTGTCAAGCACAAACTAGAAGTCTCCTTGAACATCAAAAAATTTCGAAATTTCCTGTTTCAATATCCAAAAACACACATGTTCTCTCCGCCACCTCTCTTCTTAGCTACTATTATTACTTTCTCTCTTCGAAACATTTTTCAGAAATAGATAGATTCCAGAGCTTGAAATATCTGCTAATATTGTATTCGTGCATTAATGAAGGACTCCTGACGTGTCCTGATGTATATATAGAAGATCCAGGAATGATCTATAGAAGGATAGGTGGCGAAATCATATAATATGAATAGATTATGTGGAGTTGTAATGGTATATCAGATATCGTCTGCTATATATGAAAACGAATAGTCTAAGCTTACAAACTTAGCCTCTATAATATATTCAATATGTATGTAAGTTCAATATATGATTTATGTAAGGACTTAGCGTCATAAGACATGATGTACCCTCTCCTTATGTTCTTGTATTGTATCTAATCTAAATGATTAGTCTTCAAAAAAAAAAAAAAAAAACAAAAAAAACCAACCATACATTTACAGAAATAACTTACCTAGCCACATATAGTTCAAGCATCCAATCAAAAAACGTCAATACTAAGTCAGAATGATACTACAAGAAAATTTTATATCATAATATTATATAGAAGGTCATTGTCCGAGTTATTCATTCTCCTATTCTTTATATTCATACAGCATCAATCTCTGTCTTTAATAATATTCATGATGGATACATGTCTAGCGATCATGAGATACACAATATGATGATTAAACACACTGATGCACAACAAACAACAACAAAAAAATCATATTAAATAATTATTAGAAGAAATAAGACTAGTTATTGTACCCAATATGAGGAACTACTCGATCGTAGCCATCACTTGGAAGTAGGATAAGATACGTATTCAAATAATTAAGTACAGAGAACAGAGTTCAGAAGCAATCACGTACGTGGGTTTTAAACTAATTAACGAGGATAAACAGAGTTCAGGAAGCAATATCATCAGCCAAACAGAGCAGTTTAAATCAATTAAAAGAACTATATGTATACTAAGACGTTAGTGGTTCATAAAAGAAAATGGTGAAGATAACCTCTGAAATAAAAAGATTTCTCTTTTGTAGTTGTAGTTGATCCTCATTGCACTCCTATCTTCAAAGCTTTCAATTGAATGCTCTAAATATCCTTAGCATACCTCTGAATTATATGTCACGAAAACAAAACACTAGTCTTCTTCTAATGACCTCATGCACAGTTCATGCCATATTAAAATAGCAACCCTATAACTCACTGATACAAAAGAACTTTCAAAATGCACCCTTAACCCATGAAATAACTTTAAAAATTATCCGACACTTTTTTCAAACTATAAGGGACAAAGACGTACAGCTCTATAAAAGTTTATATACGGTATAATTCTTTTTTAATAGCAAAGTTTATTTACCAAATATATAACAAATATCTAACAATTTACACCGCTAAAAACGCTTCCGCATTACACAAAGAATATATATATTGACATACGTGCGCTTTTGTAAAAAAATAAAAATAAAAAAAATAAAAATAAAATAAAATTGAGATTCAGCATATATTTCTTTTACGAAAAAACAGAGATATGTAACAATTTTTTTTAATAATAAGCATCTAACCGAGCATGCCGCATATTACGAACAAAACGAGCCCGAAACTTTTAATCAAAAGAGTTTGTGAAATTTTGTGCAAAACCCCGCCGCAACGCGGTGGGCTCCTTCTACTTGTATATACTATACGGCATTGCCACTCTGTTGTCATTATTATATTCTTTTAGTTAATGGGCTAACTTTCAGCTGGTCCATAGAGTTACTGTTTGTGAGGCCCGTCTGTTCTTATCAAAACACACCGAAGGATATACAAATCTAAAAATATAGCTGTCTATATTAACAATCGAGGAAAAAACAATCTTTAATATACGAACAAGCAACATCACACAATACCAAAAAAAAATAAAAATAAAAATAAAAATAAAATAATAAATAGCATCCGCAGAACTCGAAAAAACCAAGTGTTGTAAGAAAAAAACGATATGACCTATATTAATGAGACAGGAAAAAACATCCTTTAGTGCACAAATAAGCATCTTCAAATAGACAAAAAATTTAAAAAATAAATAAAAAAAATAATAATAAAAAAAAACAAAAACAAAATAAAAATCATACACAAGATTTGAGAAAACAGTTTGTTATAAAAAAAAATGCAACATAGCAACGTTCAAAGAATATCAAAATATAACATTCAATAATAAACATAAACAAAATAGAAAAATATATAAACAAAAAGTTACGGCAGTAAAATTATCTCTACACAACGCTTAAACAAGTTCGACGAATTAGTTAAAACAAATAAAATGGCATAAAAAAAAAGCCAAGGGACTTCAAAACAGATTGGCAAACAAGTGCATAATATGTGGAAATCAATTGTTACAGTTGGACCCCATTTAATATTTATTTACCATATAGTAATACAAATAATACAAAGACAAAAAAAATTAATTTTACACCTACAAAATTAAAAAACCCTCGGTGCCTACTCACGCACTATTACAACCTTTCATATGGGGCTCCTTTTAGTCCAAAATAAATAGGTTTGACCCATTTTCTTTCCTGCTTTTCTTAATCATAAAAACTTACTTCGATTATAGAATCTGAAGAAACAAGCTATTAACGCCCAACCGTCCAGATGCCGATTACCTTAGAAGCGAAAAAAAAAAGCCATAAAAAGCCCCGCCGCGTTGGCGGGCAATGAATCCCTTGTTTCTCAACATTTACTGGATGGATTACGCTTTGTTTATATTTCGTTCTCGAAGCATCTCCAATGGTAAGAACCTACTGGTTTAACCTATTCACAATTTTNTTTTTTAACGGCGGGTTAGTTGTTAGATGTTAGTTGTTAGTTGTTGCTATGTGTGTGATGAGAATAGGTTGTGATTTAAATAAAAGATTTTTTACCATCAAAGTAATAGATTTAATAATAACTTGAAAATTTTAACTCATGTTTGTGAGGGTTAAGGGGGTGGGGAATGGGTAAGGTATATTAGGGCCCACCTCACTCATTATTTTGTGCTAGGTTACATGGGCGGAGCTATTAAGGGACCGGGAAGGGTCCCTGCCCCCCTAGGCCTAAGCCTGTTAGTGTATTTTTTTCGCGATTTCATGTGTTAAAATTTTATTTTTTCCATCTCGGCTCTCCCATCTAATGTTCTTCCGGGAAATATTTGTTTCGGCCCTCCCAATAATTCTTTTCTAGCTCCGTCATTGCTTGGTTAGTGAGTGCAAAGAGATTGATTACCCCGTAGTGGGTAATAAACCATTATAAAGTAAATTGGAGGTAAGGGATTGATTACCCACCTCACTCATTCCTTTGCATTCCCTTTCCATTTTCTTTTCCCTACTTTGAACCAAGCAGGCAAGTCACATCTCATCAATTTTTTCTTTTTATTGAAATATCCGCTAGTTTCAATATACATGTTAATTTCATGGGTCAGATATATATTAGTATATTACCATGGTCATATAATTTATACTATTGGACACCTAGAAAGTAATTTAACTTTATTACAGTGATATACTCGTGTAGTCGTGTGGTCATTTGCATTGTAAAGTTTGTAAATTGCTCATGTGGTCCATATGTTCTACCAAATGTTTACCTTTTTCTTTAGAATAAAAGTATAAAACACAAACTATTCAAGGGAACTTTTTAATGCACATGGGTCACAAACAGTCTACTCTTTACTATGTTCACTTATATATTTCTGTAAAGGTAGAGTAAATTATTGGTTTGATTGAAAACGTACACTTTACTTACTATTAAAGGAAAGGCCAATCATCATTTCCGAGTATGTAATGTACGTATTTCATTTCTCATATGGGAAATTCCATAAACACCCCATCCGTACAACATGTCCACCCTAAATGCCCCAAAAAATTTTTTTTTCTCCAATTACCCTAAAGGGAGATGGTCGCCCCTAAAACTTGGGCGGATGCTATAACTTTGTGACATGTGTCCCTATACATGGACCCACCATGTACTTTCCTGGTACAGCTCACAGTGTGTACTTCTTAGGCGACTGGGACCCACATTTCTTGGGCGACTTGCATTTTTTTGTCTTTTTGTAAAAAGTTATTAACTACATTTTTGGTCCTTCTTGTTTGCTTAGTATTTCTTTTTTGTCCAACTTTTTTAGTCCATTAACTTTTTTAGACTCAAACTTCTAATAATAACTTGTATATCATTTCCTCTTGCTAAACTAACCGAAATGTAGAAATATATAAAGCCTCACTCTGTCTCTTTTCCCCTTCAATTCCTCCTCCTCCTTTTTATTTCTTTTTCTTATTCTTGTGTATGTAATTCCTTCATACAAAAGAATGATTGTCCAGAGTCGATGATGATAATTGATTTGGAATGTGGTGGTGGTGCTTAAAGTCTCAGATTTGTTCTTGTGGAATACGGATATTTAAAAATCGTATGAAACAAAAGTCGTCATAGATCTCAGATTTGGATGGTGTGGTGGTACTGCAATAACTCAAAAGCAATCTATAATCAAGATTGGAGTGGCTCTCGGAGGTGGTGGCAGGGGGCGGTGTCGGCGCGTGGTGGTGACGGGTGGCGTGTGTTCGCGAGTGGGTGGTACGAGGGAACTCGGGATAATCCGATCTACGTTTTGGTGTAAGAAAAATATTTTTGGCCGGAAAATTATTCCGGTGACCGGAATCTCGTCGGAGAAGACGACCGGAGGGGGGTCGCCAGCGGTGTAGAGAGAGAAAGGAGAGGTGTGTGTGTGAGTGCCTTCCACAATAATTGCAACTTAAAAAAAGGGAGTTACAAAAGAATCATAAGCCCGTGCCTTCCACATTTATCCAATTCTTAGAACTTATGTGAAACTTTAGCCACCAACCACCATAACATTCCTTTCAGGCCATCTTTTCCGATCTGATCTCTGGTCAAATCACCGTCATCTTGGGCCACATCTTTCTTGCTATTGGAGTGATCTAATCTTTTGAAACTAAATCTCGTCACGTATCCCTACATCATTCTTAATCTATAAATCTTTTTAGTATAGACATCAATATTTATTTCACTTTGTTGTTCTTTTTAATTTTGTTTTAATTGTATATGAATGACTTGCAATTTATTCTATCACAAGTTTTAATTTTCGCCGTANTTGAAATATCCGCTAGTTTCAATATACATGTTAATTTCATGGGTCAGATATATATTAGTATATTACCATGGTCATATAATTTATACTATTGGACACCTAGAAAGTAATTTAACTTTATTACAGTGATATACTCGTGTAGTCGTGTGGTCATTTGCATTGTAAAGTTTGTAAATTGCTCATGTGGTCCATATGTTCTACCAAATGTTTACCTTTTTCTTTAGAATAAAAGTATAAAACACAAACTATTCAAGGGAACTTTTTAATGCACATGGGTCACAAACAGTACTCTTTACTATGTTCACTTATATATTTCTGTAAAGGTAGAGTAAATTATTGGTTTGATTGAAAACGTACACTTTACTTACTATTAAAGGAAAGGCCAATCATCATTTCCGAGTATGTAATGTACGTATTTCATTTCTCATATTAAAAATGAGTTACTAACGGTGTCAACAACTTAAGTTCGATTTTCAAATGTAGTTATGTACATTATTTACGCTTAATCTAGTTTCAAGCTTATAAAGTAGATCCATAAACTGATATAAAATCTTGATTTCGGAATGAACTCCTGTGGCTTGTAATCTTTTGTCGATTGACAAAAGTAAGTACCTTCAAAGATAAGTGTAGAAACCGGAGTTTTAGCCAAAATCTATTATGATTTGAAAAAACATTGACGTAGTAATCTTAAAAGTGATAGCAAAAAGATGAGATTTCCTTTTGCTTCTTTCCATAAATCCATTTTTTACTTCTCCATCTCAACATAACTTTTCTGTTTTGAATTTTCAAAGTTTTTATTTTTTTACTTTGACATTAAATATTTTGTTTCTGTTATATAATACTTGATGAAAATTATAGTAATGAAAATAAAATTAAACTCAATCTATTCATATATTTTGCATTACGTGATTTATAAAAGCTTTATGAAAATAAAACCTTTTGCAAAACAAAGGCACGAAACCCTACCCAACTCAACCTTACTTTTCATCCCACACACCCTAAAATGACACAAATATTTTTTTAAATATCTAGCTTTTCGCCACAAAAATCGATTTGGTCGATCATACCACCAAACTAATACTAAAATCACACTAGTAGTGTAATAAGGCTTCACGCGTAATGGACACCTTTTATTACACCCAATAAAATATCATACTTTGATATGATTACCATTGGATTTGTTAATCACAATTGTGTACAAAATCTAATTTTTAATTACCACTAACCAACTCAAAGAGTCAAGGTTGATCACTTAAAATATAAAAGGAAACAAACATTTGCCCCAAATAGAATATAAAACAATCAAAACAATATGGGACCTCTAAAAAAACAGCTAACTATGAATGAAAGCTACTATAAAGTATCTCATTTAAAATTACTTATAATAGGTATACAACGAAGATTAAGATTTTAATATTCACTTTAGTCGCATTAAACGTGAACCCACGTGTGTCACGTCTTTGAATACCTTACGACTCTCCTTTCTAATATGACAAGTATAAAAGGTCCCTATACTCTATAGCTTTTGTTAAATATTCTCTTGTAAAATTATACAACGAACATAATTTGCTATAGATTACTTTACGTTAAATGTCCGCTCGTATGTTTTGACCTTTATGCCGTAACTTTATTCATATAAAATTTAGAGATATTATCGTAGAATAAACAATTGCCTTTTTTTTTTTTTTTTTTTTTTTTTTTTTTTTTTTTTTTTTTTTGTTTTTTTTTTTTTTTTTTTTTTTTTTTTTTTTTTTTTTTTTTTTTTTTTTTTGTAAAAGTAGTGTTATGAGTTTGATCGTTTTAAACTGTATAATGTTGTTAACAAGTTATACATTAGTGTTCACATGAATATTTAGTCATTTGTGCCAAAATAATTACCCATGTCATCGGAAAACATCAAAATAAAAATACCTTTCTCTGTGTGTTAACAGTGTGTTACTTTTCGACCAATCAAATACAAACATAGTAATAGTGATTGAAAGAAAATAATTCCTTTCTTTTTAATCAATCAAATGTGAATACTATAATCAAAATAATTAAAAAATAGGTAAAGACTATAAAATAACAACTTACTTTCTCAAATTTACCGAGATGAAACACGAACTTTTTTATAAACATTTATGCCAACCAAACTTATTTTCTGTGTCTTAATATCAACAAAAATATAATTATGCTTTTCCACGTAATATATATATATATATATATATATATATATATATATATATATATATATATATATATATATATATATATATATATATATATATATATATATATATATATATAATAAAACAAAACCCTAAGTGGGGACTTTTTCATTTTGAAAAACTCAACCTTCCCTTATTAAGTAATATTTTAATTATTATTTTTTAATTTATAAATTTATAAATTTGTTTTGTTGATATACTATATAAGTAGAAGATAAACACAAAAAATAAAGATAACATGCAACTAACGAAAGGATTAAACTTTTTAAATGATTATCTTTAATAATAAAAAATTATAATTAAATATATACATCAAACAAAACAAAAATTAAATTATTTGTTTTTTAATAAATAAAAATATATCATTCAAAAAATAAAAAAATAAAAACCTGCGCGTGCGCGGGTATTATAACTAGTATATATATATAAATGACTGATAATTCCACCATGGCATAACCCGTTTGCCTACATGGCATTTCATAATACCAAAAAAAAACCCGAACCAAACCCGAAAGTATTCCCCCTTTTATAAACACGTTTCTAATTTTTACCCCCAAATAAAAACACGCACCCTAAATTGATAAACCCTAATTTCTAATCCAATTGCAATGTCGTCAATTAACTGCGAATGCGGGCTTCCACTAATGTCTCTCACCTCTTGGACCCCTTCAACCCTGCAAGACGTTTCGTTTGTTGCCCTAACAGATTTGTAAGTTCCTCGAATGTTGATTATGTAATTCTTTTATGCTAACATCACTCAATTTTAATTGCAGAAACCAGGTGTAAGGAAGTGTATGGCATGGGATTGGTGTGATCCTGAGCTAAACAATGGATGGTACAAAGGTCACATGTATGAGATGTACAAGACCTTGACTCCTTATGAAAGGGTTCAAGTGCAAGATGAAGTAACAAGCCAAGAGAAACTTGCTGTTTTGGCTGTTGAAATGGAGCAACTTAAGGTCCAAATGAAGAAAAGTCAAAAAAGTTGCTTAATTTTGAAGTCAATTATTATCTTGTTTGTGTTGGGTTGGTTTCTGTTTTAGTGTAATAGGGTTAGGTTAGTTGTAGCAACAAACAAATTTTCATGTTGATGATGGTCTTTTGGTTGAAGCATGTTGGTGTTTTGGTTGAAGCAGGTTGGTTGTAGTAGGTTGAAGCATGTTAGACTTTTGTTTAATGTTGGTTGTAATGGGTATCCCTTTATATAATGAAATGACTTTTGTTTGGAAATTGGTATTTTGGCATTGGTATTTTGGCATTAGTACTTTGGCACAATGTTGATGTTGCTGTTGCAAGTGATAGCACAATAACAGGCTATTTGTCACTACTTTTTGGTTCATTCAAGATGAAAAATGTATAAAATACTGCAAAAGCTTTAAAATACTGCATAATTGGTTCATTCAAGGTGGTCAAAAGCCACTTAAAGGTTCTTTACAAAAGAAACCACAAAGCATGTGCCCACATGCTTTTGTGTCCACCAATACTGTCCAAAAGTAAACCAACACATATGCTGATTATCATCCTAAAAATTCAGTACAGACCATAAAAACATAGTTATATTCCTACATACTTAAACTATTCAGAATCAGAAACTCCAAAGGCTTTATCAAGGGTAGAACCAGATCTTTCTTGGTCAAACTGATATGCTTTGCTCATCTGCAAGTTCTTGATTCTTTCAGATCTGCCACGGTTCTTGTGATAAATCCTTACACCACCCACATATGCCTTTTCCATCCACTTGTTCATGTTCTTTTTCTTTTTTGGTGTATCAGATGGTGATGAAGTGGCTGTTGCAACTGCTTTGCCTTTGCCACTAACAATTGTTGATGTTGGTGATGCAACTGGATCTTCCAATGGTGGTTCTTCTTCTGTACCAAATATGACAGACTCTTGGGTTGGATGATAATGGTTGTTCTGACCAACTTTTTGCTGTGGATTTACTCTGTTATAAGGTTCTTCTTCAAGCATGTCTTCTTTTCCATTCTCAGCAAATAACCTTTTTTTTCCTCATATTTTTCTTGTCTAATTTGTTCAGCTAACTCTTGCTCCTTCCTTTCCTCTTGTTCAATAAATTCTCTAAAGATTTCCTCATCCTGTTCCATTTGTAGTCTCTGTTTTAGCAGTACATGATTAGTTATAAAATTGTTAAACATTAATAAAATTTGATGTTAACTTTACCTGTGCTTCTGTTAGACCACTTTCATGTTGCTCCTTTTCCATAAATTCTGTAAATACTTCCTCATCATATTCCATTTTTTGTCTCTGTGATACAAGTGCAAATTTATTAATACAGTTATTAAACCTGAGAAGCAAATAAAGACCTTATTGAATGCTTATTACATGTTGTAATGGTATATCATCATATGAAGTGATATTCCACATGTTAACTGCACCTCTGCCACCTCTACCACCTCTGCCACCCCTACCACCTCTGCTACCCCTACCACCCCTACCACCTCTGTTTGCACATTGACCATGTCCAGTTTCTCTGTTTCTACCTGGTTGCCTTTTCTCAGTTTGAGGTTTAGGTTGTGTGGGATTTTTACATCCTGCCTTGTTATGTCCTTTTTGCCAACAATTTGAACAAGTCATAGTTCTACCCACCCTACTAACTTGAACACCATTATTTTCATCTTGTGATTTCCTTCTTGCCTTTTGAGGTCTACCAGGCATCTTTCTAACTAGTGGGGGTAAAGGTGGTTTGTCATTGGTCCTTTTCTAGGTTTTTGATCCCCAAACTGGGTTAATTGAAAACTGATAAGCACTAAACCATTTATCCTGACTATAACAATGACTCACACCTTCATCACTTTCTTTGCCCATATGCATATATGCTGCTACAGCATGCACACATGGGACACCACATAATTCCCAATGCTTACAAGAGCATACCTTATGTTGTAGATTGACAGCATAACTCTCATCTCCTTTCCTGACTTCAAGAACTTGGAAACCACTAGGAAATACATCCCAAAACCTGAGAAGATAACAAACAGTAATTAAGACATAATGTTAATACTCTTCCAAAACAACAAACCTGAGAAGATAAAAAACATATATACCTTTGTGTATCTTCCAGAATGTTTAGCCTTTTCCTTATACTTGGTGTGATGGTGTCTTCCAATGAGAATGCTTTCTTATTCATGGCCACCAACCTTTGCATTATGTATAGCCTGATGTCTTCCAACACAGTAATTATAGGTCTTGATCTAGGCCCCAAAATTGCTCTGTTAAAACTCTCAGATATTCCATTCTCAAATGATGCACATTTTCTATCCAATGCAAAGAATGCTCTACTCCATGAGTTAGGGTTTCTTTCAATAAGCCAATCATAAGCTGCCTGGTCAATCTGTTTGATTTGCTCCATGTAGAACTCAAACTGTTGTTCTAATGTACTTGATGCAACAGTCCAAAAGAGCCTTTGATATTGAACACCAGTAAACTTCTTCTTGAAATTTGCATATAAATGCCTAGTGCATTTTCTATGCTCTGCATGTGGTAACCAATCACTCACTGCATCAAGCAAACCCTGATTCATATGAAACATATTGTAGTTAACATACAGTATTGAAACAGCATTTCTATATTCGTATAGTTTACTATAATGCTCTATTAGACCCCCTTCATGCTCATATAATGCCCTCTGTTTTGCCCTTTTACACTGTCCTAAACTGACATCTATCTTAAATTTAACTCTAATGTCATCTTTCATCTTTTTGTATGGTATGTCAGGATTAGCTATGATTTCTTTTGAATACTGGCCTGCAATCCACTTATAGTTTACAAGAGCACCCAAGTTGTAGTTCCTAAAGCATTTATGATCAGGTATGAGGGACTTTATTTGGAATGAGTGCTCATTAGACATCCATGTAAAATTTGATTGGCTCTGAACAGTCAACTAAAACTGACCAAGGATTTGGTCAACTAAAGTCAAACAATTGAGCCAATACTAAGCCAAGGAGTATAGAATATTCTTGGGTCGTTTAATCCCAACGAGGTGTGCAATTATACAAAAACGGATTTGTGATCGGGTGATTTTGAACAGGAAAGAGGGTAATAGTGATTTAAAACTAAGGAAATGTAAATAAAATGATTCCAATGATTAATATCAACAAACACGTAAAACCAAATATCCTAGAAACGATTTAAGACCTAAAAAACGTACGTTTACGTTTAAATAAACGTCTACGTACAAAATTAAAAGTGAAAGAAGAGCAGTATTAATCCCTAGGGTATGAAAATTATATTTTTACAAACCTAATGAGAAAAGAAATTTTTAAGAAAAATAAAATTATTTATTACACTAATTAATTAATTATTATTAATTAATAACTACTTAGTAATTATTTAAAATACACTAAAATACAATTTAATATTAATTTAAGCTAAATAGATGAAAATAAAATTTTGGAAATTCTAAAATAACCTAAAACTTATTTTAAAACTGAAAATATATTTATTACACTATTTATCTAATTATTATTAATAAATTACTATTTAATTATTATTTAAACTATTTTTGATTTTCTATAAATACTAAACAAACAAATAAAAATCTGAAACTTTTTCTATAAATACTACAAGATGACAGAAAGATAAGAAAACTATAAAAACAACAAGTGCTTAATGACAAAGTTGGAAAATAAGCTAAAATGCTAAGAAATATTAAATAGAAGCTATCACTATATTTAAAATGATGATTTTTTTTGATTTTTTTTCTTTTATAAAACTATTAAATTACTGAAATAAAGCAACTTTAATGAAGACAAAAATTTAGAATTAAAAAATTAAGCAGAATGAAAGCTTATTAGCTTAACAGTTTGAGCTTTTGGCTCAAATTGAGATTTTAAGCTCAACAACTGTCAAATAAGCTAATAAGAATGGGAGCAAAAGCAAAATAAGATGTAAATAAGTAAAAAGAACTGGGAATGAGCAAAGTGGAATAATGAAATACACTAATAAATTTATGATAAGCAAATAAGCAATTCCAATATACACACTCAACCAAACAGGCCTGCAAGCAAATGGAAGGGCTAAATAAGCTTATCAAATAAGCTAGAAAGACAAATATAAGCCTGGAACTAGCAAGTTGGGCTGGAGGGCTTTCCAAAAAGCCAAAGATCACAGTATGGGACCCACTAATGAGCTTATGACAAGCTTGTGAAAAAGCTTGTGAACACTGATGAGACGAAAAGTGTTACGCTTTTAAGGGGTCATTTAAGCCTTAATTCGTATAAATGTGATCAAATATTGCCCTAAATCGTTCCTTTTGTCATTTTAGGTACTTTTGAGAGGAATTCTGGAAAACATGCATATTTGGACGTTTTTGGAGCATAAAAGTGAAGAAAATGACAAAGTCTCAAAAGAAGCTGGAATTACTACCTGACGGCGTCAGAGTCACAACGTGACGCCGTCAGCAAACATTGACAAAGGAGTGGAAACCAATTTAAAAATGACGGGCCAAAAAGATTTGGGAACTTTACACCTGACGCCGTCAGGTGTTATTGGTGGTAGGCCGTCAGGTTGTAATTTAAAGAGTGACGGCCCAGAAGGCAACAAAGGGTGACGGCGTCAGAAGTAGATCTAGGCCATCCGAGAAACCTTATGGCGGCAGGCTGACGGCGTCAGACCCTATAACCTGACGCCGTCAGAGTGTAAAAGTTTATATATAGTTTTCTATTTTTCATTCATTAGGGTGGAACTTTGTGGAGAACTTTTGGCACCAAACCCTAGACGAATTTTCTATACTTTTTAGGGTTTCCAACCCTTAGAATCCTCATGCTTAATTAAAGATAAGTCTTCACTTTAATTCAATCAATATGTCTATGTGTTGGTTGATTATCTCTTTTGCTTGTCTTTTAATTAACATGTGTAGCTAAATTCTTCTTGTGTTTGCTTAGATATAATGAAACCTAACTATTAATTATTGGTTAATTGATGTGTTGTTGTTTGTTGGGATGATTGTTCCATCAATGTTAGGCTCAAGAAAACTGGCCAACCTCCTTTATGGTAACGTGCTTGAACGTCTTGGGAAACATGTAGCCAAGGCATACTAGGCTATTAAGGTAGTATTTAACGCATGAGCCACTGTTTACAATCCCTATGGTTGTGCCGTGCATGGCATAGGAGGAGATAAGAGCTCATAGAATTGGAGAGATATGTATGCCACTCCATGAGTTATTAGGAATACACCCTTCATCCACACAAGTAACATACATATCAATTAACCGGTAAAAGATAGTTAGGGAGTAATGAAGTCTAAGTAAACACAACTTTTCTCCATATAGTTTTCACAACCAAATAGTTTAGTTATTTTATTTTCTTTTGCAATAGTAGTTATTTTGGGTTAGTTGACTAGCAACTAATTCCGCCCACTCCTTCAAAACCGAGATTTTACTTGCTTTCATAAAAATATAAAAATACAAAAAAAAAGAATCTTCCTTCACCATTAGACCTATTAGAGTAGTTTTTTCTATCCTAACGAACACTATTCCCTGTGAGAGAACGATCAATCCCCCGTACTTACCACTATCCTATACTACATCGGTCAGGTACACTGCCTGGTGGGGTTGTAAGCCTCTTGAGATCCCTCGAGAGGTAAAACCTGTTGTAAGGTCACAAAACCACGCATCAAACACTGATGAATCAGTATTCACAGTGAAATGGGACAAAAAAGAAGCTATTAGCAGCCCTAGTGAATAAGCTTAAAAATGAAAAGTGAGCATTGGACCAAGTAATATGGTGGATTGGCTTCTCAAAGAACCAAACTACACAAGCTAATTCCAAGTATTGAGCTTTTTATGAGCTTATGAAAAAGCCTCACCTACACTGATGACTCAGTGTAGGGAGTGGTTTTGAGCAAATATGAAAAGCAAAATAAGCACAGAGAATAAGCCATATATGGAAAACCAAGAACATGAACATTAACCTAGCCAGATGGGCTATACAAAACACCAAATCACACAAGATAAAACTAACAATTGGAGATTGTGCAAGCTTATGAAATATGCTCTAAAGTCTGTGCACAGGGTAAACTTGTGAAAAAGTACTAATTAAAGGATAGAAAATAAGCAGTTTAACAAGTAATCTAAAAATTATAAAAAAATACTATCAACAAGACAAGCAGCAAAATAACATTAATCTAAAAGCACAAGTTTTAACTCCTAAAATTAAACCCTACATGAAATTCCAAAGTTTATTCAAAAACTTTTTTCTGAAAATTTGACTTTTTACATTACACTAAAGAATTGACTTAATTGAACTTTGATCCTAAACCACTAATTGATTAAGTTGTTTTAAGCTAAAAAGAGATTAGATCAAGCTAGATTAACAACTAATAAGCTAATGTGAAGATTATGGAACCCAATGTTTCAACAGATTAACAAGTAAGATGGATTCAAAATGATTTTGACTTTTTCTCAAATGAAGACTGAGTTTTAAGGTTTCTAAGGTCTATATGAGACTAAAGAAACATATTGCAACAGAGAACAACACACATAACAACCTCTGAGTCCATCAAACCAGTTCATCCAAACACTCCTTAAAAGTTGTGGTTTTGTGATTTCCAATGGGTTAAGGTGATTAAAGCCAAGGTTTCACTTCACTCAGTCATATTATGATTCAAGGAACCTATTAGAGCCCAGAGTTACAAATTCTAACCACACATTTCCATAATTCACAAGATTGCACTTTTGAGTAATTAAAATGGAATTAAGATGAAATCAACTTATAACCAAGAAATATAAACTACTATCTAACTAATAAGCTGAAATAAGTCAAAATAAGCTCAAGGAAACACAAAGTAGCAATCAAAACTACAAACTACCAATTATGACAATTTTACACTAAGAACTTGAAAATGAAGAAGCACACTGTTAACCTTTGTCACTAGCTCAACTAGGACTTCTTGTCACTGCTACAAGCTCCTAGCTTATCAAAGATAAGCTAGGTATAGTCCTTCTTGCCAATCCATTTACACAACTTCCTAAGCTTTCCACTTTCACAATGCAAAGGTACCCTGTAGTTGTATTGATACTGATTTTGTTCTTCTTTTTGTTTTCTTTTTATATTTTGAGTTAATGT
>LBNU01004981.1:120305-147077 GCA_014162995.1 Artemisia annua
AAAAAAAAAAAAAAACAAAAAAAAAAAAAAAAAAAAAAAAAAAAAAAAAAAAAAAAAAAAAAAAACAAACAGACAATTTTCTTTTCTTTTATGCAGTCATGAAGCATATTTTTTACTGCAATGAGTTTTAGCCTTTGAGGCAACTGTTACCTTTGCTTAAACTAACTATACATTATTAAGACTAAGCGGAACACAAGGGGTGGTGGCGCAGTTGCCTTAAAGAATTAAGACTAAGCGGAACACAGGGGGTGGTGGTGCAGTTGGCTAGCGCGTAGGTCTCATAGCTACTGAGTGATCCTGAGGTCGAGAGTTCGAGCCTCTCTCACCCCACTTTTTCTTTTCTTTCAACTCATCTTACACGATTTTTCTGTATTTACTTTTTTAATGACAAAGTCGAGATGAAGTCGTGAAGCTTCAAATGGGCCTATTAGCTGAGCTGGCTAGAGCGTATTGCTAATAACGCAAAGGTCTCAGGTTTGAGATTCAGAACCTTCATGGGCCATCTTTTTTTTCTGTTTAACTGATCCTTCTAGCTATTTGCAATGCACAATAATAATAATAATAATAATAATAATAATAATAATAATAATGGGACTCCTAGCAAGAGAAGGAGCCGAAACATTCATTAATTCAATTGGGTAATTGTGCTACAGCAGACTTCGTTACTATCTGTTTACTCTAAATATATTTAAAGCAAATGATTTATAAAGGACCCTTTTTTCTTGCATTTGTACACTTTTTTCTTGTTGTGCTTTTTCTTGTGCTTTCTATATAGGGTAAAAGTCATAAATGCTTAACCTATTTACAATTTTGACTCATTTTACATAATGTACTATTTTTATTGTGAAAATGCCTAATTAAGTTTGTTTTTTGTTTCATTACGCATCACATTTCTGTTTTATCTGGTTATATGTTATGCGTAATGAAACAAAAAACAAACTTAATTAGGCATTTTGACAATAAAAAAAGTACATTATGTAAAATGAGTCAAATTTGTAAGTAGGTTAAGCATTTATGGCTTTTACAGGATGAACTTTGTTTCTACTAGATGAACATCATGATGTTCAATACTTCTATTTGGTGAACATAGTTTTTATAAGAAGAACTTTGCAACTGCTATGATGAATATCACAATGTTCATCAATTATATCACACAAAAGACCCCTATTATGCCATTTGTCAAAACAGAAGTTACACTTTTTCCCATTACCAATCTTAAAGTACACGAAACTCCTAATTTTGTTCCTTAGGCCAAGAATCTGTTTCCAAACCAAAAGAAGAATACCCTCGGTATTCCATAAAAAACCCTTTAACAGTTTATCAATGTCATTGCATATATGGATGGGCAAAATAAAGATAGAAGCCCAATAGATGTGAAGAGACTGGAGCACTGAAGCAATTAATTGCAATCTCCCAGCAAAATATGGTCTTATTCCTCCAATCATCTATTCTTTTTTTCACATTCTCAATAAGCACAGTACAATCAACCATAGTTAGACTCCTAACAACCGAAGGGACTCCTAAGTATCTAACAGGAAGCTTTCCTTCATTAAAAGGCATGACCATACTAATATTCGTTTTCACCTCTTTAAGGACAGTACACTTATTAAAACTAGGTCTAAGTCCAGAAGACAAAAAAATTCATATAAAGCTCTCCTCAGAATAGAAGCAGAGATTAAATCCCCGTGGCAAAGTAACAACAAATCATTCTACATAATGTACTTTTTTAATTGTCAAAATGCCTAATTAAGTTTGTTTTTTGTTTCATTACGCATAACATATAATCACATAAAACGGAAATGTTATGCGTAATGAAAAAATAATGAAACTTAATTAGGCATTTTGACAATAAAAAAGTACATTATGTAGAATGAGTCATATTTGTAAGTAGGTTAAGCATTTATGACTTTACCCTTCTATATATTGTAATCTTTCCTGAAAATCAGCAAGGGCAACTGTTCAACCAGTCATTCATAAAACGTTTCTTACCGCGAGTGGTTATACTGCTGTGCTAATAATGCTAATGTCGCAAGTTAGAGACCTTCATTGCTCTAAATCTTTAGTTGCCTACTTGATATGCATGGTTGCATTAAAGTTACAAAATTTATATATACCAAATACAATGTGAAATTGTAAATTTATGATTGGTTGCCTTGTTCACAAGAATGCTTTAACATTATCATACATGAGTTCACTACATTTGATTATGTAAGACATAACTAAAGGGGTTTTTTGTGCTAATTGTGTGTGATGGTTACCTTGGCTCTACATAAACACTCTTATCTCGGGGTTCTGACTATAAACAAGGAAACCGAACATACAATTAGCCTTATCTCATACCATAAACCTAAATTAATCATTGCTTTACGTACCATATGTAAACAATACCACTTACAGAATAATTAATATGTTAACAAATGAAAGGCATAAACAATGGCCTAGTAGCTCAGTTGGAGAGAGACTCGTGCTAATAACGCGAAGCTCAAAAAAGAAAAAAGTGGTCTCTGCTGCCAGGACTCGAACCCATGACTCTTAGAAGTAAGAGCCGAAGCATTCTTTTCAATATTTTAGTAATTGTGCTACATCAGACGTTGTAAACCATTTGCTATAATTTTATTTAAGCCAAATTTTTTTAAAAGGACCCCCTTTTCCCTTGCATAGTTTCACTTTTCAAAATAAATTTTGTTTTCTTCTTATGTGTTTCCTTGTTGGTTTCATGGTTTGTGAATGTTGTAATCCTCTTCCAAATAATTATTCGAATAATTGATATGTTAATTAGTGATTCAAGAAATTCAAGTGACATAAAAATGGAAAGACCCCAATCTCTTGATGTAAGTTTGTTAATGGTGTGGAAATTTTGAACAGAAAATTTTGGCATCATTTATTGTTGTGGTGATTGTAGCTCTCCTATTGCAATATATGATTTTTAAGGGGAAAGTGTCAATGCACTACCCTTGCAACAAGCAAACGCTGCAAATCTGAACAAAATTGTTGATTATGCATGATGCATTGCCCAAGTAGTCTGACTTAGCTTGCAATCCACACATGTGACCATGGACCACCCAGATTGATACAATGTCGAAAATCCTAAGAAAAATCAAAATCACATGGTTGAAAAATGAAAGTTAAATTAAACTATGATACATTTCGTAGCTGGTCTAGCACAACTAATCAAATGTGCATGTCAGGTGAATCATATCACCATAATCCTATATGTTCTCCATTCCTTAAAGTTAAAGGTGTTTAGAAAGAAAACATTAGAGTGCTGATGTATTCACATATGTACTGAGACATGCTAATATCAAGGGCGTAGCTACATGGGTTCCTTGGTGGGCCATGGCCCACCTATGAAGATATGTAATGATGCATATTGTACAACTATTTGCATTAGCCCATTACAAATTAGACAGATTCAAGTCATTTTGGCTCAACCAAAACCAAATTTATATTACAACTATCTACTAATTTTTTTTTACCACCAATGTTATCTAAATGATGATCGGTTGTGATGAGACGAAATATGTTACGTTTTTAGGGGTCGGTTTGAGTCCTAATTCGTATGTTTTTGGTTTGGATTTCACCCAAAGTCGTTTCTTTTCTCATTTTAGGTACTTTTGAAGGGAAAATCACAAAAGAAGCATTTTCGGGCGTTTTCGGAGTGAAAAAGTGCGGAAAACAACAAAAACTCAAAAGACCTTAAAGATCACAGAAGGTGACGCCGTCACTCTATATAAGGTGACGCCGTCAGGATCAAGTGAAGTCCAGAAGTGGAAAAATACTCGTGACAGGCCAGAGAGTTCGTAGTGCAAATTGGTGACGCCGTCAACCAAGGCCGTCAGATCTGGAACCAGCAATTATGACCACGTCAAGGAAGGCCGTCTGAAAACCCTAATCGCCGAGCTGACGACGTCACCTATTGGGTTGACGCCGTCAGCCCGCGTTTTCTATATATATAGAACGATTTTTCTTTACTTTATATAACTTTGGAGAACTAGAGTCGAATTTTGGTGTGAAGAACTTTAGGGTTAAACCCTAGTTCGTGTATTAGTGACCTTAGAGGGTATCCTAACCCCTCTAACTTGCATGTTTAATCCAAGATAAGTCTTTATTCATACAATATGTCTATGTGTTGTGTGATTTATGCTTGTACTTGTCTTTCTTTTAACATGCTAGGCTAATTTACTTTGTGTTTGCTTAGATCTAATGAAACCTAACTATTGATTATCATGTGATGTGTATGTTGTGATTGTATTTGGGTGAATGTTTCATCTACGTTAGACTAGAGAAAACTGGCTAATCTCCTATACGGTAACAAGCTTGAACGTCTTTAGAAACGTGAATCGTATGTGCGTTATCGATTTTAAGGTAGTATTTCATGCATAGGTTGCTATCGGTGAGCTCATGATAGGATGCTTGACGTATCGTCATAGAGTGAGGTAGGAACTTATAGAGTTAGGGAATTGAACGCACTCCCTACGACTTGTTAGGAATACACCCGTCATCCACGCAAACTCAACATACTAATTACATGGTAAAAGATAGTTAGGGAGTAATGAAATCTAAGTAAACACTATTCTCCACCACTGATTTTCTCTAAAACAAAAAAATACAAAAATATAAGTAGCTTAGAAGTAGATAACTTGGGTTAGTTGACTAGCAACTAATTCCGCCCTATCCTCCAAAACCAGAGATTTTACTGCTTTCATAAAATATAAAAATACAAAAAGAATCTTCCTCCACCCTTAGACCTAGATTAGAGTAGCCTTTAGCCTAACGAACACTATTCCCTGTGAGAGAACGATCAATCCCCCGGTACTTGCCACTACACTATACTACATCGGTCAGGTACACTGCCTGGTGGGGATTGCAAGCTTCTCGAGATCCCTCGAGAGGTAAAACGTAGTGCGTGTTGCAATCCACGCGCATCAAGTTTTTGGCGCCGCTGCCGGGGAATAGTTATTGTTTAGGTTAATTTTTATTCTTAATTAGGTCTACTCACTAGACTCCTTTCTAGTGAGATTTTGTTTTATTTTTCTAGGATCCCTTTAGTCTATCTCATTCTTCGTGCTTGTGTTCGTAACCATTACCATCCGCCATCATGGAAGGTGGTAATATCCTTGATCCCAACAACCCAATTCAACTAAACCCACCTCCTAGAGCCCGCACCTTAGGAGAGTACTCCCGACCTAGCCACCAAGGCTATCGAAACACCATTGAGCTCAACCAAGGAGCCAATGTGACACCCTTGAGATCCGACACCATCCGGTTGGTGCAAAGCGGATGCGCATTCCATGGGCTTCGTTCCGAAGACCCAAATCAACACCTTAAGGATTTCCTCAAAATCGTAGATTCCATAGACCTTAGTGTTGACACCCGAGAGACCACCCGACTACGCCTATTCCAATTCTCTCTACGTGACCAAGCTAGTCAATGGCTTGAGCGCTTACCCGCAGGATCCATCACCACTTGGGACGACCTAACCACTCTCTTCCTTGCCCAATTTTTCCCACCGGGGAGAACTAGCAAACTTAGGAGCGACATCTTGATGTTCCAACAACATCAAGGCGAAACTCTCTATGAGGCATGGAGCCGATTCAAAGACCTACTTCACAAAGTCCCTCATCATGGCATAGAACTTTGGCTCCAAGTCCAAATATTCTATGACCACGTCAACCCCTCCACAAAGCGAACCATTGACCAAGCGGCCGGTGGTAAGCTACGTGATAAAAGTGCGGAGGAATCATGGGAACTCATAGACGAGCTTGCTCTCTTTGACAACGAAAGTTGGAACGATCCCCGTGATTTGAACAAAACGGTCAAGGCAATATCCTTGCCTTCGAATAACTCAAGCACTTCCGACCGTAGGATCATGGAACTTGAAGACCAAGTCAAGTATCTAATGAAATCCTACGAAGCTCCTAAACCTTCAAGTCAAGTGAACAAAATCACTTCTTCTTGTGAATTGTGTAGAGGTCCCCATGACACTCGCGATTGCAAGGAACTCCCCGAACAAGCTTTTGCGGACTACGCATCTTCGCGTACCGACGGAGCGGGAGATAAGTGGTACACTTTCAAGCCCGAGCAAGACGCTAAGCAAAGCAAACCAATTACAAGATGTCAGAAATGGCTTTACATGGGGTCTATAGCCAATCTAACCGGTTGATTGGGGATCTATGAGATCTATTGGAGATCCAAACAAAAAAGAGGTGTTTTACATCATTAAGAATAAGACTTCTATTTGGCTTTAAAGCTGCAAAACATGAGTCGTTCCTGAACTTCCAGAGGAACAAAAGCGTTGAGTGAACAACAGCATCAATGACTTTAGAGTGCACGGGCGACTTATTTGAACGTTTCGCAACTGTTACTTAAATTTACTTTACATAATAAAGGATGATTATAAACGAATTAAGAGGAGGTAAAACACAAGGGGTGGTGGTGCAGTTGGTTAACGCGTAGGTCTCATAGCAATAAGAGTGATCCTGAGGTCGAGAGTTCGATCCTCTCTCACCCCATTTTTGTTTCCTTTCAAGTCATCTTCAACGATTTTCTGTTTTTATTTTTAATGACAAAGTCGAGAAGAAGTCATTAAACTTCAAATGGGCCTATTAGCTCAGCTGGTTAGAGCGTCGTGCTAATAACGCGAAGGTCGCAGGTTCGAGACAAAAAAAAAAGGTAATGTCTGCTGCCAGGACTCCTTTTTTCCATGCATATAATCACCATACTATCGTATGGTTGCCCTTTTCACAAGAATTTTTTAACAGTATCATACAAGAGCGCAAACGTGAATATGTGACACAATAACTATATTTCAACTAGACACGCACTCAGAACGGCTTTTAGCGATGTTGAACACCAAATATTATTATAAGAACACCGTTGTTGTAGAGGCTCGGTCATTTTTCTAGCACTGCAGCTTATTGTTTGTCATAATTTTCAACCTATCATTTTGCTCAAGGGTTTTGTTCCCAAAAAAAACAAAAAAAAAGGCAGAATCAAGAATAGAAACCTTGCACTTCGTCCTTGGTGGCTGGTTGGATAATGTCCGTGACGTATATATTTGGATCCATGTCTAGTTGAATCTCAAATACTCAAATTAGCTGCTCTGTTAATGTGTTATGCTAACTCCGAGCTTTGTGCTTGAGAGATACGTACGTTTTAGTGGTAAAAGTGGTAGGATTACACTGTCACCTACTGTTGATGCTCTTATACAAAATCAAAAACTATAGCTTATTTTCATTTATGTAGTTCTATTCCGACTCCATACACATTCTCTACTGCTGGCTTATCAGTATCTTTTATTTTCTGTTATGTAGTCTTATGGATCAAAATAGTTTGATGGCTTAACGGAGCCAAAACCCAAATATTGTCCTCATATATTCTTAATCTCAAATATCGAGCAGCTAACGCTTTTTCTTGAAAGTATTTTGCTGTATCAGACATTTTTCTTTTCTTTTATGCAGTCCTGAATTATACTATTTTTTTTACTGCAATGAGTTTGAGCTTTCCAGGCAACTGTTACCTTTGCTTAAACTTACTTTACATAATTAAGGCTGATTATAAACGAATTAAGAGAAAGCAAAACAAAAGGGGTGGTGGCGCAGTTGGCTAGCGCGTAGGTCTCATAGCAATAAGAGTGATCCAGAGTTCGAGCCTCTCTCACCCCATTCTTTCTGTTCTTTATCCCATTTTTTCTGTTCTTTATCTTTTAATGACAAAGTCGAGATGAAGTCATGAACTTCAAATGGGCCTATGAGCTCAGCGGGCACTTTTTACTTTTATCACCCACTTTTTACTTTTTACTTTTTACTTTTTACTCGAACCTGGGACTCCTAGCCAGAGTAGAAGCCGAAACATTCTTTAATTCACCGATTGAGTAATTGTGCTACAGCAGACTTTGTTGCTATGTTTTCACAATTAATTTATTTAAAGCGAATAATTTACAAAGTACTCCTTTTTTTCATACATATAATTCCCAAACTATTCGTACCTTTGCAATTTCCATGCATAATCCCCAAGAGTAAGGATCAAATGAGAAATAAAAGTAGAATGAGAAGTAACCACAGCCGCACATTTCAGATGCACATACAAAATAAGATGCATCTCCCATGAAATTCTCCTTCTTCATTTGAAATGTGTGGCTATAAACATTTCTCATTCTTCTTATTTAATTTTCTCTTCTTAGTGGATCCATTCCCTAATCCCCAAACGTATGAATTTCTATATCTTGTTGTAATCCTCCCATAATAATCAGCAAAGACCATGTGATCAAACAGTTATTCAGAAAACGTTTCTTACCGTGACTTGTATGCTAATGTCCCAAGTTAGAGACCTTCATTGTTCGTGTTTGTAATTAGAAACCGTCATTGTTCGAAATTCTTAAACTATCTACGTAATATAGTTGCTTACTTGCGTTGAACATAATTTATATATACCAAATACCATGTGAGATTGCCAATTTATGATAGGTTGCCCTTGCAAAAAAATGCCTCAACATTTGTGCAAAGGGTGAATTTATATTAATATCAACAACAAATTACAACTCAAACATTCAACCGGGATGGACAATTCCCATCCAGTTTACAAATTCAACAACATACATTCTATCCGATATCTGCTAACAAAGGAAATTTCTCTAATAGGCTCTGTCCCATCAGACATAGCATTCTCAAACTCAGAACTTATGATTATGCAATCAGCATAGATCACAAACACAGAATAGCAGCCAACCGATGACTACACATTCCAAATTCACCCAAATAGCAATGCACCAAGACCATACCTTCTCAATTACATTTCCACACCCAACTGCTCACCAAGCCCAGTCATCCTGTAACCACATTGAGACAAGAGAGACAGATGAGGGGCATCATTGAGCAAGGTATAGCCACCCATAACCCCTCCAGTCAAGGGCTATACCAAAGGTCCTACATTTTCATCTCTTAATAATAGCTTCAAACCTTTGGGAACACACACCTTGAGGGAGGACCAACCAAACCTCCTATGGGATAGTATGGACCAAGTAGGTACATCTTTCACTCCTCACTATTCCATGCTTTATACAATACCCCACCTTATCTCACATACCCTTTCAAATAGGAAACCTACTTTATGGTATTTAGGACCTACATACATCAGACATCTCACAAATTGTTCAAACATTCCCTCCCAAGGCCAAATGTCAAAATAGAAGGAAGGGTTAATGGCATATAATAGTAACGTACTTTTCCATTTGTGCCATTATCAGATATGAACTAAAAATATTACCACAATACCCATCGAACTTTGCCATTTTTGTGCCGATATCAGCAACTTCGCCATTTTTACTTTCAAAATTCACGTCATGTGATACATGAACATGTCATGCCCCTTTTTTGTACTGTTAGGTTCCATGTCAGCCCCTTATAAACACCGTTAGGTCGTCTTCCCCAATCAAAACACATATAACCCTAACAATAACATATACAACCTAACAGTGTGTATTAAGGGCTGACATGGAACCTAACGGTACAAAAAAAGAGGCATGACATGTACATGTGTCACATGACGTGAATTTTGAAAGTAAAAATGGCGAAGTTGCTGATATCGGCACAAAAATAGCAAAGTTCGATGGGTATTGTGGTAATATTTTTAGTTCATATCTGATGATGGCAGATATTCCACATATGTACTAACATGCTAATATCAAGGGCGTAGCTACATGGTTCCTTGGTGGTCCATGCCACCTATGAAGATAATTTAATTCATGCATACTTGTACAACTATGCATATAGCCCATTACAAATTAGACCAGATTCAATCATTTGCTCAACCAAAACCAAATTTATATTACAACATCACAATTTTTTTTACCCCACCAATGTATATCTAAAGTGATGATCGTTGTGATGAGACTAAATAATTTACTTTTAGGGTCGTTTGAGTCTAATCCGTATGTTTTGTTTGATTCACCCAATTCGTTTCTTCTCATTTTATTACTTTTGAAGTGAAATCCACAAAAGGAAGCATTCGGCGTATTTCGATTTGAAAAAGTGCGAAAACAACAAAACCAAAAGACCTAAAGATACAGATACGGTGACCCCCCCCCCCACCCCCCCCCCCCCCCTCCGCCACTCATATATAATGGGGACGCCTTCAGGATCAATGTGAAGTCTCTATGAAGTGGAAAAATACTCGGACAGGCCCAGAGAGTTCGTAGTGCAAAAATTCGGTGACGGCCGTCAACCGAAGCCGTCAGATCTGGAACCACATAGACCACTCAAGGAAGCCGTCGAAAACCCAATCGCCGACTGACGACGTCACCTATTGGGTTGACCGCCGTCAGCCCGCAAATATCTAATATACTAGAACGTTGTTCTTTATTTAGAAGCAATTTTAGAGTGAAAACTTGGACCAAAACCCTAGTACGAGGTTTTACAGACCTTTGAAGTATTCCCAAACCCTTCCAACCGTGCATGTTCAATTGAAGGATATACTTTATTCATACAATATTCGTATGTGTGTTGTGATTTTTCTTGTACTTGTCTTTCTTGTTTAATATGCTGGCTAATTTCTTTGTGTTGCTAGATCTAATGAAAAACTAACTATTGATTATCATCGTGATGTGTATGTTGTGATTGTATTTGAGAAATGTTTCCAGTCTACGTTAAGATAAGGAAACTGGCTAATCTCCTATAGTGGTAACATGCTTGAACGTCTTTAGAAACGTGAATCCAAGTGCGTTACTTAGGGTTTTAAGTAGTAGTCATTTCAGTTGCTAGGTTGCTATCGGAGTCTCATGATAGGATGCTATGCGTAGTCGCATATGAGTGAGGTAGGAACTTATAGGAGTTAGGAATTTGAACGCCACCTCCTACGACTTGTAGGAATACGACCCGTCATCCAACAACTCAACATTATAGTCACATGGAAAAGATTTAGTTAGTGGAAGTAATTGAAATCTAAGTAAACACAATTCTCCACCACTGATTTCTCTAAACCAAAAAAATCAAAAGATATTAAGTAGTTAAGATAGATAGACTTGGTATTGACTAGCACTAATTCCCCCTATCTCTTCCAATTGTACACACGAGATTTTACTGCTTCAAAAACAATAAAAATACAAAAAAAGTAGTCTCTCCAACCTTAGACGTCAGATTAGAGTAGTTTTAACCTTACGAACACTATTCCGTGAGAGAAGTCATCCCCCGACTTGCCACTTCACTATATGCACATCGTCAGGGGTACACGCCTGGTGGGAATTGCAAGCCTTCCGAGATCCCTCGAGAGTAAACGTATGCGTTCACCACGCGCATCAAGTTTTGGCGCCTCTGCGGGGAATGATATTGTTTAGGTTAAATTTTATTCTTAATTAGGTCTACTCACTAGACTCCTTCTAGTGAGATTTTATTTATTTCTTAGATTCTCTTTAGCTATCTTTTTCGTTCGTATTTGTTCTAACCGGTTGACCATCCGACATCATGGAAGGTGGTAAATCCTGACAACAACCTAATTTCAACCAAAACCACCTCCCTAGAGCCCGCACCTTAGAGATATTCCGACCTATGCCACCCAGAGGCCTAGTCGAACACCATTAGGTCAACACCAAGGAGCCGAACTGTGACAGCCCTGAGATCCGACACCATCCGGGTTGGGCAACGGATGCGCATTCCATGGGCTTCGTTCCGAAGACCCAAATCAACCCTTAAGGATTTCCAAATCGTAGATTCCTTAGACCTTATGTTGACACCCTCGAGAAGCCACCCGAACTAAATACGCTATTTCAATTCTCTCTCGTGACAGCTAGTCAATGGCTGAGTCCTTACCGCAGATCTCACCCACTTGGGACGACCTAACCACTCTCTTCCCTGCCCAATTTTTCCCACCGGGACTAGCAAACTTAGAAGCGACATCTTGATGTTCCACAACATCAGCGAACTCTCTATGAGGACATGGAGCGATTCAAAATTACTTCACCAAGGTCCCTCATCATAGCATAGAACTTTGGGCTCCAAAGTACGCAAATTAGTTCTATGCCATCAACCCTCCACAAACGACATGAACCAAGCGGCCGGTGTAAGCACGTGATAAAGTGCGGAGGAATCATAGGAACCTCATAGACGACTGCTTGCCTATATGACAACGAGTTGGAAGTACGATCCCGTGATTTAAACAAAATGGTCAAGGCAATATCCTTTGCCTTCGAATAACTCAAGGCACTTCCGAGCCGTTAGATCATGGAACTTGAAGACCAAGATCCAAGTATTATGAAAATCTACGAAGCTCCTAAACCTTCAAGTCAAGTAACAAAATCACTTCTTCTTGTGAATTGTGTAGAGGTCCCATAGACACTCGCTATTGCAAGGTACTCCCGACAACTTTTTGCTAGGACTACGCATCTTCGCGCTACGACGAGCGGGAGATAAGTGGTAACTTTCAAGCCCGAGCAAGACGCTAAGCAAAGCAAACCAATTACAATGATGTCAAAATTGCTTTACATGGGTCTATACCAATCTAACCGGTATTTGGGATCTATGAGATCTATGATCCAAACAAAAAAGAGGTGTTTTACATCATTAAGAATAAGACTTCTATTTGGCTTTTAAAGCTGCAAAACATGAGTCGGTTCCTGACTTCCAGAGACAAAAGCTGTGAGTGACAACAGCAGTCAATGATTTAGAGGTCACGGGCACTTATTTGAACGTTCGACTGTTACTTAATTATACTTTACATAATAAAGGATGATTATAAACCGAATAAATGGATGTAAAACACGGAAGGTGGTTGGTGCAGTGGTTAACGTCGTAGGTCTCATAGCAATAAGAGTGTCCTGATCCGGGGGGGGGGTCGAGAGGTTGATCCTCTCTCACCCATTTTGTTTCCTCAGTCATCTTCAGACGATTTCTGTTTTATTTTTATATGACAAAGTCGAGAGAAGAGTCAATTAAACTTCAATATGGGCCTATTACGCTCAGCTGGTTAGGCTCGGTCTAATACGCTGAAGGTCGCAGTGTTCGAGACCAAAAAAAAAAGGTAATGTCTGCGCCAGGACCCTTTTCCTGCATATAATCCCATACTATCGTATGGTTGCCCTTCTTTCACAAAATTTTTTAACAGTACATACAAGACGCGCAACGTGAATATGTGACACATTATAATATATTTAACACTCAGACACGCACTCAAACGAACTTTTTAGCGATGTTGAACACCATTATATTTAGATAAGACACCGTTTGTAGAGGATCGTCATTTTCCTAGCACTGCAGGCTATTGTTTTCATAATTTCAACCTAATCATTTGCTCAAGGGTTTTGTCCCAAAAAAGAACAAAAAAAAAGCCAGACAAGAATAGAAATCCTCACTTCGTCCTTTGTGGGGTTGGATAATGTCCGTGACGTATATATTTGGATCCATGTCGTAGTGAATCTCAAAACTCAAATTAGATGCTCTTGTAAGTTGTTAATGCTAACTCCGAGCTTTGTGCTGAGAGAACGTTATGCAAGATGCATTGCCCAAGTACAGTAGTCTGACTTGTAATCATCACCAGTGACAATGGACCACCCAAATTGATACAATGTCGAAAAGCTTAAGCAAAAGCGAAATCACATGGATGAAAAATGAAAGTTAAGTTAAACTATGTTACATTTCAGCTGATCAAGCAAAAATATGCACTCGCGTCAGGTGAATCACATCACTATAATAATATATTCTCCATTCCTTAATTAGTTAAATGTGTTTAGAAAGAAAATGTTGGAGTGCTGATGGTTCGGTTGCATAATTAACTTTTAGCAGTCACATACATATTAAATTTTTTGGCATTTAACTAGGTGTTCATACCGGATATAGTCACATATGCGCTGAGACATATTGCTGCTTTATTTCCAAAATCCATTATGGGATCGTGTTTGCATGGGATGAAAGCTCGGCGTCGTCAGGGTGGCATCAAGGTCATCATTGATGTGTGCTCAGCATCGGCATAGGTTTGTGAAGAAAATAGTTGGGATGCTGACCCATCGCTGCTTGTTTCTTTCTCGTTGTTTTTGAATGCGTTTGTGTGCTTGAGAAATATGTAATAGCGATGATGAAACAAAGGCCAGGTAAAAGTAGTAGGATTGGTTGAAAAGTAAAACTTATGAGATACCAGTGGGTGACAGTGACACTGACCATTTCCGATGCTCTTATACAAAATAAAAAGCTATAGCTTGTTTTCCTTTACGAAGATCTAGTTTCACTCCATACGCATATTCTATATATAATATATGGATCAAAATATATAGTTTAATGTCTTTTGAAATCCTATGGATCAAAATAGTTTCATGTCTTATGAAATCCTATGGATCAAAATAGTTTATTGTCTTATGAAACCAAATATTGTGCTCATATATATTCTTAAATCTCAACTATCGAGCAACTAAAGCTATTTCTTAAAAGTACTTTGTTATCAGACATTTTCCTTTTCTTTTATGTAGTCATGAAGTATATTTTTTGACTGCAATGAGTTTGAGCTTTTCAGGCAACTGTTACCTCTGGTTAAACTTACTTTGTATGATGAAAGAGCGTTATAAAATAACTAAGTCAAAGAAGAACATAAGGGGTGGTGGCGCAGTTGGCTAGCGCGTAGGTCTCATAGCAATAAGAGTGATCCTGAGGTCGAGAGTTCGAGCCTCTCTCACCCCATTTTTTATGTTCTTTCAAGCCATCTTAAACGATTTTTATGTATTTATCTTTTAATGACAAAGTCACGAAACTTCAAATGGGGCCTATGATCGAGCTCAGCTGGTTAGAGGCTTAGAGCGCCTGCATGGGCCACTTTTTTACGTTTATCACCCACTTATTTGCAAAAAAAATAATGTCTGCTGCCAGGACTTGAACCTGGGACTCCTAGCCAGAGTAGAAGCCGAAACATTCTTTAATTCATCAATTGAGTAATTGTGCTACAGCAGACTTTGTTGCTATGTTTTCACAATTAACTTATTTAAACCGAATATTTTACAAAGGACTCTTTTTTTTCATGCATATAATCCCCAAACTATTCGTACTTTTTATTTTCCACTTCTCCTTTCCTTGTGCAAAATAAAAGTTTCTTACCTTGAATGGTTAAAGTATTGTGCTAATAATGCTAATGTCGCAGGCCTTCATGGGTCCAAAATATTTTTTCATAGATAATTCCCGGCCTAATATGGTTTCCTTGAAGTTTATATACTCCGTATATCAAATGCGACACCCATTTAATACTAGATCCATTAAAAAAGACTACACCGACGACGCTAAATCTATAGTAAATTTCAGACGTAATTGGATCATAAGAATATAAGATGGTTGCCCTTTTCACAAGATTTTTTTTAACAGTATCATACAAGAGAGTGCACACGTGAAAATTCCGTGAATATGTGAGACACTAACTATTTTTTCGACTAGACACTCAGAACGGTATTTAGCAATGTTGAACACCTAATANAGGCTTAGAGCGCCTGCATGGGCCACTTTTTTACGTTTATCACCCACTTATTTGCAAAAAAAATAATGTCTGCTGCCAGGACTTGAACCTGGGACTCCTAGCCAGAGTAGAAGCCGAAACATTCTTTAATTCATCAATTGAGTAATTGTGCTACAGCAGACTTTGTTGCTATGTTTTCACAATTAACTTATTTAAACCGAATATTTTACAAAGGACTCTTTTTTTTCATGCATATAATCCCCAAACTATTCGTACTTTTTATTTTCCACTTCTCCTTTCCTTGTGCAAAATAAAAGTTTCTTACCTTGAATGGTTAAAGTATTGTGCTAATAATGCTAATGTCGCAGGCCTTCATGGGTCCAAAATATTTTTTCATAGATAATTCCCGGCCTAATATGGTTTCCTTGAAGTTTATATACTCCGTATATCAAATGCGACACCCATTTAATACTAGATCCATTAAAAAAGACTACACCGACGACGCTAAATCTATAGTAAATTTCAGACGTAATTGGATCATAAGAATATAAGATGGTTGCCCTTTTCACAAGATTTTTTTTAACAGTATCATACAAGAGAGTGCACACGTGAAAATTCCGTGAATATGTGAGACACTAACTATTTTTTCGACTAGACACTCAGAACGGTATTTAGCAATGAGAACACCGTTGTTGGCTTGTTGCAGAGGCTCGGTCATTTTCCTAGCACTGTGGCTTATTGTTTAGCATAATTTTCAGTCTCATACTGTTGTTTTTTGAAACCTATCATTTTGCACAAGGGTTTTGTTTAAAAAAATGAATAAAGAATAGAAACCATGCACTTCGTCCTTGGTGGCCGGTTGGACAATGTCCCTGATCACCTACATGTTTGGATCCATTTCTCGTTGAATCTCAAATCCTCAAATTAGCAGCTCTGGTATGCTAACTTTGTCTCAGCTCACAATTTTCAACACATTCATCAAACCATTACGCAATCTTTTTTCTCATTCTTACTTGTAAGTCAATTCAATATCTAGTCTTCTTCAAATTCTATTCTCTTAAGTCTAACCCTAACCACAAACCACTAAAATCTTCCTATTGCAAAAGAGAAAAAATAATGGTCGGAAGGTATTTAGGGATTTCATTCGACAATTCAAAGGTGATATCCCCCATTCGCAGAAGGGATTCAATTCAACAAGAGGGTTTCTTGGTTCAGTTTCGGCAGCCCCTAATTTGGTGGTTTCTGTGGCATTCGACTTGGGAGAGGAGGAGAAGAAGACATCATCGATCATAACGTCTAGCTTAATTCTGTTTGCATATTAAAACATGATGACTTTGATTATTATTCTAGTTTTTATTGTTTTTGCCATATCAAACATGATTTTGGCTTAAGCCACTTGTGTCTTAATTTCATCATGAAATTACCATTCTTATGAACTTATTTTGGGCTAAGCCACTAGAAATGGATAAATCAAATTATTCAAGAAATAGGCAAAATGACCATTTGGGCACCAACCAAATTCTGTTATTCGGTTTAGTTTTCTGGTTGCCTCCTTATTACCGTAAGATACTGTAGTTATCCTCTATCTTCGTTGATCCAACATTTGTTTAATAAAAAAAGAAACTAGCGCAAGTGTAGAGATTTGGTTAGTACTAAAATATGTATTAAAGTTAATCTTGATGTATCTATAAAAATAGGAAAAACTCAATGACTAACTTTTATAAAAGCAAACACAACAAAGCCCAAACACAAACACAACTTAGCTTTGTGTGATCTCGATCACTCTCCTCATTCTCTGAAACCATACCTCCGAAAAGAATATAAAAAAGATTATATAAAATTGTTGATCAGTTTATGGATTAAAGAACTCTTTATCAGTTTCTAACCTTGTATTAATTTCAGGTATGAAATCAATCTTTATGTTTTTTGTTTAATGAATGTGTGTCTATTTATACATCTTTTATACAATAAAAGAATTACATCATTTCGGAGTTTTTTTTGACAAAACAATCTTATGGGAAAAAAAATTGGACCAATAGGAGAGCTTGATTTTGACACATAGGCGAAATTAAGCAATATGATTGGTCAATAAAAAGTCAAAATTGAATTGATTTTTGTCAAACTTTAATAAATCTGGTGGAGAATTTAGTTGAGAAAAAAAACACATAAAAATATAGGTGTCAAATTTATGAAAATAAAAACTTAAACAAAGATGGGTAATTAATAAAACTTTAGTGGTTCAATTTTAAATATATTATATAGAGTTAAATGTAAATTATAAGTCTCCATGTTTTTTAATAACTTTAGATAATAAAAAAATACCCCCTATATTTTATACCCCTATAGTTTATAAAATGGACTTTGTTTACAATTACATGAGTATTACTATTAGTTTGAGACTTTCATCCAAAATTACAAAATTTTGTTTCATCTACTAAATCTTTTTTACTATGTACGTTAAATAAGAACTCATGTTATCCTATTTAAAATATAATTTATGAGTACATGGGTTTGAATATTAAATATGTATAAATTATTATTAACGGTAATATAAATATCAAATGGTAAGCATGAGTTACCGTGATATGAAAATAAATATACTCGATTGTACTTAAACAACGGCTCATGTAATTATTATTTAAAATTTATATACGGATACCGTGCAAAATATTTGTAAAAAACTTTATACTTTATACCCCTAGAGTTTATAATATGACTTTGTTTACAATTACATGAGTATTAGTATTAGTTTGAAACTTTCCATCTATTAAAATTACAAAATATTGTTTCATCTACTATTTTTTTTTTACTATGTACGTTAAATAAGGACTTATGTTATCCTGTTTAAAAATGTAATTTATGTGTACACGAGTTTAAATATTAAATACGGATAAGTTATTATTAACGGTAATATAAATATCAAATTGTAAGAATGAGTTACTGTGATATAAAAATAAATATACTCGATTGTACTTAAACAACGACTCATGTAATTATTATTTAAAACTTATATACGGATACCCTGTAAAACATTTGTAAAAAACTTTACAGAGTATATTTTAACTTCATTAACACTTATTATATGTTACTAAGCTCGCGCATTTTGTACAACATTATATTAATAGTTAAACTTAAACAACAAAATCAACCTCAACTTCAACATCTATGTCAGATAGACAAATTAGTTAAATCTTTCTTCCAATAAAAATTTTCAAACAATATTAATAGATATTAATACACAATGAAAAACTCATGCATATTTATTAGTTGTACTTATATCACTATTTTCACGGGTAAATTCTTATGTGTTCATATAGTAAATTAAAATTTTAAAATAGATTTGATTTATGTGTAAAACCCGTGCGTGCACGGGGTAATTAATAAAACTTTAGTGTTTGAATTTTAAATATAGTATATAGAGTTAAGTGTAAAATTATAAGTCTCTATGTTTTTTAATAACTTTAGATAATAAACAAATAACCCCTTACACTTTATACCCCATATACTTTATAATATGAATTTTGTTTACAATTACATGTATCAATATTAGATTGAGACTTTAATCTATTTAAATTATAAAATTTTGTAAATATACTAATTAGTTTTAATATAAGTTAAATATTTTTAAAATAAGTATTAGTTTTAAACTTTCATCTATTAATTTTTTTTTTACTATATATGTTAAACAAGGACTAATGTTATCCTATTTAAAAGTTTAATCTATGCGTACACGGGTTTAAATATTAAAAACAGCTAAATTATTATTAACGGTATTATAAATATTAAATGTTAAGCACAAGTTATAACAATGCGATTGTACTTATAACAACGACTCATGTAACTATAGATATCCGGAAAAACATTTTTAAAAAACTTTACGGAGTACATTTTAACTTCATCAACACTCATTATGTGCTACTAAACTCGCACATTTTGCACAACATGATATCAAATATACGCGATTGTATTTATAACAACGACTCATATAATTATTATTTAATGTTTATATATAGATATAATGAAAAAATATTTTAAAAAAACCTTACGGAGTATATTTTAACTTTATCAACGCTCATTATTTGCTACTAAACTAGCACATTTTGTACAATATGATACCAATAGTTAAAGTTAAACAATGTCATCAACCTCAACCTCAACATCTATGTCAGCTAAATAAAAGTTTATATACAGATATCCGAAAAAACATTGGTAAAAACTTTACGGAGTATATTTTTACTTTATCATTGCTCATTATATGCTACTAAACTCGCAAATTTGGTACAACATGATATCAAGTATACGCGATTGTACTTATAACAATGACTCAGGTAATTATTATTTAAAGTTTATATACGGAGTGTATTTTAACTTCATCAACGCTCATTAGGTGCTACTAAACTCGCACATTTTGTACGATATGATATCAATAGTCAAAGTTAAATAACCTCAACCTCAACCTTAACATCTTTGTCAGCTAAACAAAGTTAAATCTTTCATCCAATAAATTATTTTACAAAATATTAATAGATATTAATACATAATGAAAAACTCATGCATATTTATTAGTTGTACTTATATCACATTTCACAGGTAAATTCTTATATGTCCATATAGTAAACTAAAATTTTAAAATAACTTTGATTTATGTATAGTTGCACTTAGTATTTGCGCAAATCATTGCTTAACCTTTGTTGTATAATGTGTTGACATGAAAAGAAAGACTCATGTAACCTTTGTTGTGCATGCAAGGGCCTTATGTAGACAAAAATGCTGAGAAGATTTAGGCTTCCCCATAGACTCAAAAGATGCTAAAAAGCAAATTACAATTTACTCATCCCCGGAAAAATGGGTAGGTTGTTTGAATTGCCTATTACATGGAATACATTTGGTTTAAAACAATTTCTTTAGCATGGGCTATAGGTCAAAGTCGACGAGATTTGGTCCACAAATATTCTTACCTTGAATTTTATTTTGCGAAGACACTCTCAAAGATCCCCTAAGAATTCTTTGAGTGCCTGATGCAGTGGCGTAACACACGCCATAGGGTTTTTTTCCCCTATGACGCCGCCAAACTGCACCTGAGGATGTGCCATTGCTGCACCGTTGGTCCCTTCGCTAGCCCTTTACTTAAAAAAAATAAAAAAAAATAACACAAACATGAAAAACATGACACCAAATGTTAGATCAAACTATCTTACAAAAAAATATTTAACATTTATCATTTAAAACACTTATTTAAGTAATTATTACCACATAAAATCAAATCAAATTAATGTATATATTTATATAGACTAACAATAATCAATATTTATATAACAATTTTTTTTTATAACCCCGTGCGTGCACGGGTATTATAACTAGCCTGCATGATATGAATCCAGTTTGAGATTATAACATTTTAGTTATCTTAATTTGAATTTTTAAAATTGAATTTCAAACCAAGAATCTTTTTACATGCATTGACCACATTTCCCTCTCCAGCAAGAGTTTTTGCTATGCATTGTCCATTTTTCTAACCAAAGCCCTTTTAACCCTAATTACCCATAGTTAATGAGTTGGTTCAACCAAACCCTTCTTGGTGCTTTGACATACTATTGGGAAGCTTAAAAGTGAAGTGCACACGAGGTCTTAGCAAAAGACAACAACTAGTTATTGGCAAGAGACAAAATAGAACCCATGTGATGGACCCGCGTGTGATGCGCGTGGATTGCAACACGCACTACGTTTTACCTCTCGAGGGATCTCGAGAAGCTTGCAATCCCCACCAGGCAGTGTACCTGACCGATGTAGTATAGTGTAGTGGCAAGTACCGGGGGATTGATCGTTCTCTCACAGGGAATAGTGTTCGTTAGGTTAAAGACTACTCTAATTAAGGTCTAAGGGTGGAGGATGATTATTTTTGTATTTTTATATTTTTATAAAAGCAATAAAATCTCGGTTTTGAAGAAGTGGGCGGAATTAGTTGCTAGTCAACTAACCCAAGTTATCTACTTATGCAAATTAAAATAAAGTTTTGAGAAAACAATGGTGGGGAAAGTAGTGTTTACTTAGATTTCATTACTCCCTAACTATCTTTTACCATGTAATTAGTATGTTGAGTTTGCGTGGATGACGGGTGTATTCCTAACAAGTCGTAGGGAGTGCGTTCAATTCCCTAACTCTATAAGCTCCTACCTCACTCTATGACGATACGTCAAGTATCCTATCATAAGCTCACCGATAGCAACCTACGCATGAAATACTACCTTAAAATCGATTAACGCACATACGATTCACGTTTCCTAAGACGTTCAAGCTTGTTACCATATAGGAAGTTAGCCAGTTTTCTTAAGTCTAACGTAGATGAAACATTCACCCAAATCACAATCACAACATACACATCACATGATAATTAATAGTTAGGTTTCATTAGATCTAAGCAAACACAAGTTAATTTAGCCTAGCATGTTGAAGGAAAGAAAAGCACAAACATAGATCATACAACACATAGACATATTGTATGGATTGAATGAAGACTTATCTTAGATTAAACATGCAAGTTAGAGGGGTAAAAGTACCCTCTAAGGTCTGTAATACACGAGCTAGGGTTTAACCCTTAAGTTCTCCACCAAGTTCCTCTTTTAAAACAATAAAATTCGTCCTATATATATAGAAAATACGGGCTGACGGCGTCAGCCCAAGGTGTGACGCCGTCACGCCGACGATTAGGGTTTTGTGATGGCCTTCTTGACGTCGTCACGCCGCCTTGTTCCAGATCTGACGGCCTTCCCTGACGCCGTCACCAAACTAGGCCAAAAACTCTCTGGCCCGTCATGAGTAACTTCCAATTTCTTCACTTCATTTGTTCCTGACGTCGTCACGTTGAAGCTTGTGACGCCGTCACCTTCTGTGCACTTTAGGGTCTTTTGAGATTTTGTTGTTTTCCGCACTTTTTCACTCCGAAAACGCCCGAAAATGCTTCTTTTGTGATTTTCTCCTCAAAAGTACCTAAAATGAGAAAAGAAACGACTTTGGGTGAAATCCGATCCAATAATATACGAATTAGGACTCAAATTGACCCCTAAAAACGTAACATTTTTCGTCTCATCAGCGTGCTAGGCCAGCACACCGTGGTCTTTCTTGGACCTTCTTGCCATGCTCGCACTTCACCTCTTTGCCAAATATTTCTCTCATCTTGTTTCTCTCTTATGTCTCTATAAGTTTTTCAATCATTCTTATGTCTAAACATCATTTTATCATCTAACTTAATACTTAATATACTTAAATTTAAATAATATATATATATATATATATCTCAACCTATATATAGAACAAGTGTGATTGCTATTTTTAGCATCAAAAACTCTCCCAAAATTCTAAAAAAACTACACGTGTAAACCTCCCCATTAATAGAAAGATTTCAATTTTTTTTTGAAACAAATTCTGGAGAAAAATAAGGGAGCTAAAATAGGCAAATATCATAAAAGCAATCCCTATAAACATGCAAAAATTTCGGTTTCTTCTTTCTTTTGAAACGCAATTCAAAAACATAATTCCAATCACTTCTCTCCACTCTATCAGAAATCAACAAGATTCTTAATTCTTCTAAGGTAATCGTTATTTTCAAATTTTGTTTCGATTGAAAGAATTAGGTTAACCGATCAATTTTAATGTATAATGAATTAGGGATTAAATTTGTAGCAAATTCTCTTTAACCAATTCCATGAATCATTAAGGAGTAGCAAAGCTGGTAGATATGTTGATGCCTAGGTATTGATTCATTAATGTTGTATAAATCTATGTTACCTTAGCATGTGGTAATTTAAGTATACCCTAATTGTGACATTTAGGATGTCTTAATTTAATTATACTGATGAGACGAAAAATGTTACGTTTTTAGGGGTCGGTTTGAGTCCTAATTCGTATGTTTTTGGTTTGGATTTCACCCAAAGTCGTTTCTTTTCTCATTTTAGGTACTTTTGAAGGGAAAATCACAAAAGAAGCATTTTCGGGCGTTTTCGGAGTGAAAAAGTGCGGAAAACAACAAAAACTCAAAAGACCTTAAAGATCACAGAAGGTGACGCCGTCAGAGTCTACAAGGTGACGCCGTCAGGAACAAGTGAAGTCCAGAATTGGAAAAATACTCGTGACGGGCCAGAGAGTTCGTAGTGCAAATTGGTGACGCCGTCAACCAAGGCCGTCAGATCTGGAACCAGCAATTATGACCACGTCAAGGAAGGCCGTCTGAAAACCCTAATCGCCGAGCTGACGACGTCACCTATTGGGTTGACGCCGTCAGCCCACAAAATCTATATATATAGAACGTTTTTCTTTTATTTTAAAGAGAATTTTAGAGTGGAGAACTTGGGACCAAAACCCTAGTACGAGTTTTACAGACCTTGGAGGGTATCCAAACCCTTCCAACTTGCATGTTCAATTGAAGATAAGTCTTTATTCATACAATATGTCTATGTGTTGTTTGATATATATTTGTGCTTGTCTTTCTTTTAATATGCTAGGCTAATTTACTTTGTGTTTGCTTAGATCTAATGAAACCTAATTATTGATTATCATGTGATGTGTATGTTGTGATTGTATTTGGTTGAATGTTTCATCTACGTTAGACTAAGGAAAACTGGCTAACCTCCTATATGGTAACATGCTTGAACGTCTTTAGAAACGTGAATCCTATGTGCGTTATTGGTTTTAAGGTAGTATTTCATGCATAGGTTGCTATCGGTGAGCTCATGATAGGATGCTTGACGTATCGTCATAGAGTGAGGTAGGAACTTATAGAGTTAGGGAATTGAACGCACTCCCTACGACTTGTTAGGAATACACCCGTCATCCACGCAAACTCAACATACTAATTACATGGTAAAAGATAGTTAGGGAGTAATGAAATCTAAGTAAACACTATTCTCCACCACTGATTTTCTCAAAACCAAAAAAATACAAAAATATAAGTAGCTTAGAAGTAGATAACTTGGGTTAGTTGACTAGCAACTAATTCCGCCCTATCCTCCAAAACCAGAGATTTTACTGCTTTCATAAAATATAAAAATACAAAAAGAATCTTCCTCCACCCTTAGACCTAGATTAGAGTAGCCTTTAGCCTAACGAACACTATTCCCTGCGAGAGAACGATCAATCCCCCGGTACTTGCCACTACACTATACTACATCGGTCAGGTACACTGCCTGGTGGGGATTGCAAGCTTCTCGAGATCCCTCGAGAGGTAAAACGTAGTGCGTGTTGCAATCCACGCGCATCAAGTTTTTGGCGCCGCTGCCGGGGAATAGTTATTGTTTAGGTTAAATTTTATTCTTAATTAGGTCTACTCACTAGACTCCTTTCTAGTGAGATTTTATTTTATTTTTCTAGGATTCTCTTTAGTCTATCTTTTTCTTCGTGTTTTTGTTCGTAACCGTTGCCATCCGACATCATGGAAGGTGGTAACATCCTTGATCCCAACAACCTAATTCAACCAAACCCACCTCCTAGAGCCCGCACCTTAGGAGAGCACTCCCAACTTAGCCGCTTTGGCCATCGTAGCACTCCGAGTAGGAATGAGCGACTTGTGAGAGTTATGGACCATATTATGCGACGTGATAGAATGGATAGAGAGATTAGGGCGTTTAATGAGCTTAACGAACTAATAAGTAAAGAGAGGAGACTCGCCCAACTTAGTAGAAGTAATGAGATTAAGTGCAGAGATGAACTAGAGGCAACTCAAAATTCGTGTCTGACCCTTGAGGAATTAAGCTACTATAAGTTTCTTCCAAAATGTCCTTGTCCCGCTAAGCATCGAGAGCACCCTTCGATTAGGAGAGGAAACTACCTTAATGTGAAAATTCCATGTATGATTGGTCACATGTTTAGGGAACATACTTATGTCGACTTAAAGGCCCCAGTAAACATCATGTCTAGGCTTTACTACAATTGGATCATGAGCGATAAAATGAAATCTAGACAAGATCCCTATAACCCAAACCGTTTATGCAATTTTGTAGGAAGGGAAAAAGGGTTACACGTCTTTGTTGGGAATTTCACATATGAATGTGATTTTATGATCTTGGAAGACGTAAGAGGGATTATAGATCCACACTTAGGTGAAATAGTCTTGGGAAAACCCTTTATCGAGGTATCCAATATGACCTACGAAAAGAATGAAGGCATTGCCACATTTTCCCATGAGGCCGAATATGTTAAGTACATGATGCCCTATAAGTTCGAAAAGTTCAAAGACGTTGAGAATTTAGATGTTGATAATATCCCAACATTTGAAGTTATTAATGTTGATCAAAGCGATAACCGAATCAAATACTCTGGATGCATGACCCTAGGACCGGAATACGTTTGGGATGACAATGTGATTAGAAGCTTTAAAACCGCATTTAAAATGCGGTATGGGAAAACGTAGAACCGAAGACCTCGAGTCTAGCTACAAGACTCATTAATAAAGAAAAGCGCTTCTTGGGAGGCAACCCATGTTTTGTGTGTTTTTGTGTGTCTTTGTGTGTCCGTATGTAAATTATATTTCTTGTTATTGATTCATGCTTCAAACTAAATTGTGAAAATGCTTTATTTTGTTTTTAACTTCGTTTTAATTACATATAAAGGTAATTCGCATAAACTAAGTGTAAGAGACATCCAAATCGGTTAATATAGAACGAATGAGCATGAATCATAACAACTAAATTAATTTACATATTCGTATTTGTTAGAGTCAAATGCTTGTATCGAGTCATAATGATTTTTTCTGCAGAATTCCCAGGAATTGAGCCAAAGGTTTTCCAAGAAATTTTCCGGAAACTCAACTTAAACTTTCTGTCAGAACACTCTGACGGCGTCAAGAATTAATACCTGACGACGTCAGGTGCAAAAATCTGGAATTTATTTGTTGATTAAAGTTTACTAACGGAACTTGTATGTTTGTCAAAATCTCTCTTAAGAATTCCAGGAAATCTGTAGAAAAATTATTCCACAAGCATTATATCTTACTTGCTTTCTAGGTATACGTCTATATATATATGAATGATGCCGCCGATTTTATGCGAGGTTTTTTGTAGTGTTTCCATCTTAACAGGTTATTTAGGACGAGAAGATGATGCATATACTGGAAGGGAAGCTTTGATAGTTCATAAAGAACGAATCAGGGGAGTATCCGATTTCATTCTTTTAACCTTTTATCTCTTCCATTTCTTATTTTAGAACATTGGGGACAATGTTCAACTTAAGTGTAAGGGGGGGTAAATAAGGGTAGATTAACGATACCTCATAGGATACCATTATGCTTGATTTTTGCTTGTTTGATAGTAATTGTGTAATAAAACTGAGAGAAACACTTGTTAGAGTAATTTTAGAGCAAATTTAAAA